>JAXGGA010005152.1:0-80777 GCA_038373865.1 Uloborus plumipes
ATTTTTTCTGAACGCCGCGTTTTTGGGTTTTCACCCCAATGCAATGTAGGGTTTGTTTTTTTTTTTTATGTCTTTTTAAATGCGGAAATTTTAATTTGAGCAATTTTACTGTTCGGTAATTTAACTTTATAATTTGTTTTTCATCTAGTCTTATAATAATGTTTGGTAGATTTTGTTTTAAGCACTAACGATTTCGCGGCCTAATGTATTCATTTTCAAAATTTAAGGTTCTTTGCTCACTGCATTCCAGATGAGGTTGTTTCTTTAAGAATTGGAGCAATGCTCGAAGCTATTTTTTCCTTTTCAGCAGGATATTTATCTTTTTCTTTCAGCAGAAATAATTGGGATTTTCAGTTTTAATTATGTTTTTTTTTTAAATTATTTGAGGAGGTAAATTATTGAAGATTATAGAATGATTATTACATTTAATTAACTTTTTAACTTATACACCACACCTATAATTAATTAACATTGCACAATTCGAAAGTTTTGTTAATTACAAACCATACATTTGTAACACGTAAATATAGGAAATTACATCCTAGATGAACTTGAACACTCATCCGCAACCTTACTGCGTACAGAGATATTTCAAAGCAATAGCGTTTTACCACTTAGTCGTTAATGCTTTTTTTTTTGTTTGTACTGTACCAGCCAGGCTGGCAATTAGGGGTGCGCTGCTTCACTTTTGAAACTGTACCGTAATTTGGTGTGAAGTCCTACTTCCACAGTACACGCTTGTCATCGGCACCCGTTTATAGGGTAGGCAACCTTTCACAGAATAACACATTCACACAAGGAAAGGACATCCATGCCCAAGCCGGGACTCGAACCCGAGACCACATCATCCGTGGCAGACTGCTCTGACCACTAGACAAGGTGGTCGGCTAATGCACTATTTAGTTACGTTTTTAAAAGTTTAAGATATTTGTGTGGGTGCTTTGTCTTAATGCATGCGCTTTAAATAATGCCCAGTTTTTGAAAGTGGGTTTTCGCTAATGATACAGAGGCTACAGAAAACGTTCTTATTTCTTAAAATCGGTAATGGCTAATTAAGAAGTTGGGTAACGCTAGTATTTTAGTAGCGTAATTTGTATGAAGCTAATATGTATTTGCAAATATATAACGGAATACACTAAGCATAAAACTATATCGCAGTAAAATGTTCTCTGAAGCAGGGTTTTTAAACCGAGTAATAAAGATGTTGGAGCTTCTAGCACTTTTTTGGTACCAAAATTACAAGTTCAGTGTTTACTTAACTTCTATTTACTTTTTTAATATTAAAAAGTTTATTAATTTGTTCTTAAAGGCAAGGCGTCGGCTTTCTGCGCCGTGGTTCCGATGGTCCGAGGTGGCCAGTCGGTGGATTTTCGGGATGCAGAAAATCATCTTTGTCGCCTATGGTGTATGATTATGTGGCAAGTAAAATATTGCTTGAGCGTTCGCTTGGTTTTGAATGCCCTCAGCAAAATTGACTCACTATTGCAACATCAAAGAGAACCCAGGCTCCTTCATTTGGTGGAAACTAGGAGTCACAAATATATGCCTTTTCTGTTGCCTGATGGTATATAATTATTATTGTGCCTTAATGGTGCCACGTGAAAGTCTGGATGACTGTTAGGGGTATCGAACTAGGTCTGCAAAGGCCAAACGAATATTGAAACCCCTATAAGAAATAAAATTTCTCTTAAGAGTTCATTTCACAGTCACAGCTAAAGTAAAGTAATACCCGTTAAAGCAAATATTTTATTTCATCAAATAAAATAAAAATCAAGAACGGTATTTTTGTGTACTTATTTACTTAGTACTACGCATTGTAATTTTAAAAACCGTTCCGCTATACGGAGAAAAACATCTGAATTTGCTACATCCTTTTGAAGTGCATAATCAGGTTCTTTAGGATGTTTTTCGTTTTCGAACAAACATTAAGGTCTTTGGTAAACAGAAAGATATTATCTTTTCTATTTCCGTCACAAGCAAATGCTCATTCGATAACTAAGAAGTATATTATTTTGTCTATACTAATCCAATTTTGTTGATTGACGTTTTTTTTTGGAACAATATATTTTCATGATTATCAAACAAAAAGTGCGTACATCATTTGAAGCACATTAAAAATTTTAAATGCATTTATGTACGAAAAACACAGATTATGATATTCTAGATCTTTCTGTATCTTGGGGGGGGGGGATACCACTTGGTGCTAATTTACGAAAATTTAAACAGTCTTTTAAATGAAAAATTCTTCATACCTTTGCTCTTAAATGTAAAAGCAAATAATACAACCGTAAGAAAGCACAAATGCGCAGGAATACAAAGACACGCGTTTTGGCGTTATATGCAATGCCTTTCGCAATGTACAAAATGTGAGCTTGCGGGTGTTAAGGCATATCCAAAATGCAAATAAAATGTGCTTCCTTTTGCACTAATATTTATATCATAAGCAAAAAGATCAAACAATAACATAGGGCCAGAAAATATTTTTATTTTTTAAAAAGTTTTTTTTTTCACATCAATTTTTTAATGCGTCTGATTTCTAAAACGAAGTAAAGTATCGTATAACGGCACAAGAGAAGAATGGTGTAAAGCCTAACCGACAAAAGTCATTTTGGATCTCTAGTAACTCCAGCTACACGAAAAAAAATCAACCCTAAAATAGCTTTCGTGACCTTGCGTGAAGCACTTTGTACACTTGTGACGTCAGGCAGCGAAAATGAAACAGTGACTGACCGTCTTTTGAGATTTTTGAAAAATTTAAAATAGGGTCATTCCATGTGAAATCAACAAGCCTCAAAACTTGACCATCACCAATTTCAAAACAAATTATAGGGTTGATTACCTCTATAAAGTGATACAAAAAACTGATTTTAAAAATTTTTTTCAGCTGTTAGTTTTTTGTGTGAGACCGCTTAAAAAACGCAAAAAATGGAAAAAAGTGAAATTTTGAACATACAAAGATTCAATTTTCTCAGCTTGTATTGCAGCTAGAGTTTTTTGTTATATGTCATTGTAAAGCTCTTTAAACAAGCTTTCTAATGATATATAATTTGACAAGGTTTCGTGATGTTAATATTTCAAGGTCACCAAAAGCATTATTTGACCTTGAATATTTCAAAATTTTTTTATTTCTTTGAATATTTCAATGTTGCATTTTTTAAAAATCTAAAAAAAATATATATATTACTTCCTAATGTAGTGTACATGTGGTAAAATTTGCAGAATGGGACAGCAATGGGATCTGGATGAAAAATGGAATCGACTTTTTACATTCTTACCACTTTACTGCAATGCCTATGGCTCCTGAGGATATATAATACAGAAATATTGCAAACTGCGAAAGGTTATTTACAAGTGACGATTAGCTTATTCCACGTCTTGTTTTGAGAGATTATAAATCATTCCTTTTCCGTTTCTACTAGGGTCTACTTTCGAAATAATAGCACTTATGGGCACATTGACAACATTTTCAAAGTCTGGATAGTAGATAGAATTTTAAGGGTCCAAAAATTTTTAAAAATCAGTTTTTTGTATCACTTTATAGAGGTAATCAACCCTATAATTTTTTTTGAAATTGGTGATGGTCAAGTTTTGAGGCTTGTTGATTTCACATGGAATGACCCAATAGTCAAAATTGGGGAAAAAATGCAATTCACCAAACGTTTTCGACTGTGCTCTTTCAGAAAAAAAAAAAAAAAACTTTTGGAAGCTGGGAAACTCCTCCATTGATTACAGAGTTCTTATTTTTGGATTTTCTTATTTTTTTTTTCTTCCTCCTTTTTTCTTAATCAGTAAAAACGTTTTTCCCCTGTTATTCCAAGGTACTGTAGCTAGTGCTAAATAGATTTAACTATAGCAAAAACAATTTTAAATAAATAAAGCTAGTTCTTCCTTGTTTTACCGTATTAAAATTTCCACATGTCTAAGTTTAATTTCAAAAATCAGGACTTATGAACGGTTAAAGGTAAGCCTAATCTAGAGATTAATTTTTTTAACAGCTACAAGTTGGAAAAAATATTGCTCATTTAGCATTTAAATAAATCGAATGACTTAGTATGACAGGTTCTTTCTGAATCACAATCTCACTTTAATCTTCTTTGAAGTGTTATTAATAAATAAATAAGACTCCAATTTACTTTTTTTCTAAAATATTTCGTTTTAGCAAAGCCTATTTTAAATACATTGCTGTTTCAGCTATTGATCCTTTCCCTTATTTCTTTGGAAAGTAGGATAGTTAAGGAGCTCATTTTTGGAAAACAATAACAACAGTTTGAAACAATTATTATAAATCAAAGTATAAACACGTTTTATAAAGAGTGAAGAAAAATTATATCCCCTAGTACACGTAGAGATGATTGGTTTATGACAGAAAACTAAATCCCAACTAAACCAACAAAGTAAATTAACATGAAAACTTAACTTGATGTATAAAATGCATCGATATAAAATGAAGTTGTAGTAAGAAAATTTGCTGTAAGTTAAGAAAGCGGTAAGTTAAGAGTTTCCCATCGTTATCTTCTAGATATGTTTTACTAATATAGTTTTCACTTGTTACATATTACTGTAAGATTAAAAGTTATTACCTTTTGTGTTTATAAAAGAAGCAATAAAATATTATGTCGATATTAGGTGAGTAGTTATTAATGTTACTTTCTTAAAATGTTAGGAACTCAGAACGTAACTATGATTACCGAAAAAAGTCTAACATTCTTCTTTGGAACATAAAATTTATTGCCTTCAGTTCTCAAAAGTATTTCACATAAAAATAAGTAGTACAAAATTAGGAAGGATTTAAAAAATGCTTGTTGTCAAAACAACATGTTCTTTCGCTAAATAAATCATAGTTTATTACTATATTAAACGGTTCATTAAAATTAATTAATCATTTGAAGACGAAGTGTGGGATAAACTAATTTTTTGAAAGTAAAAATTGAGCATCAGTCTTTTATTTTGATTTTACCTCTTTTTATTCGCTGCATTTGCATAAAAATAAAAATTATGAGCTTTCTCCAGCATTTGTGCCCTTATAGGAGATGTTATTAATAACAAAGGCTTAAGAAACATCTTTATTAAGTTCATAGTACTTAATATAAGCTTGGTTTTCTTTTAAACTAAAGTATTTATGAGATTTAGCATTGGATTGTTAAATAAATTGAGCTTACAATGTTTTGGGCAGAAAATATTCATAATTCTTTGTGCTTATAAGTGTATGTAAGTAATGGTTCTCTTTATTTTTCATGTTCAACAAAATATTTCAAATAGTCTTATTTAGTTCAGTTAAAATGTCTTTTTTTAATGAATTGGAAATGTTTTTCTTGTATTTAATGATAAAATGCAATAATTTATGTAATTTTTGAATACTAAACGCTTTGTTTACAACATAATTTTGCTCAAAACTAACGGAGTCAGTTTATATTAATACCGATGTATATTTATGACGCACTTCATGTGTCTCATCGTTTCAAATTTCTGTAATGTTTTTAGTTGTTTAATATTAAATTAAGTTAACACGTCAAAAAAAAAAAAAAAAAAAAAAAAAAAAAAGGACTTATCTTTGGACCTCATCCTCTTTCCTCATTTTTAGCTCCCCTTTTTAGCAGTAAAAAATGAAACTTCCTGGACAATTTGTGTTTTATTTACGATGTTTTTACATTTTATTCATAAATTAACACAAGGCGTATTTGATCATTTTTTATTTAGGAGATGTTAAATCGCAAACATAGCGAAAGTTGTTTTTGCCCACTCGAGCACTTGAAGTATTCTTCCATCATAAACAAATCCAGAATTGCACCAACAATTCGCCACTTTTTTTATTCTGAAAATTGGGCATGGCAGAAAAAAAAACAGGTTGCATGATTATCAGCAGCTACGGAAATTCATACATTAAACGTTACCACCTTAGACGTGAAACACCCCTCGCCCCCCGCAAAAAATCATGGAAAATAAAATGAGAGATTTTTCAAAGCGAATTTTTACAATAAATACAAGTGGACCGATTAATACACTTACTATTAGCTTGATAACGTAAGCAAATAATAGTTTTGACTTATTTTTTCAAAATGTTTATCTCACGCTGAAATAAAATAGTTTTTTAATAGTTTGAAGCAGATACGGACAATTTATTTTACCCCACCGCAAATATGTTTAGGCGTTCTATAATACCTACCGAGACTCATATAATTACAATTTCCTTCAGTTTACTAAGAAATTGCATATAGAAACAGAGCTATTCCTTTAAAAATAGATTCTTCATGTCAGAAGGTTTTTGAAATGAATTATTAAAAAATAAAACATCAATTTAAAATGTAAAGATTTTTTCTTCCAAGAACACCAAAAATGTTTTTTTTTTTTTCATTTTAAAATATATTTGTATGAATTTGTTATTACATATCAACGGCCATATAGATTTTTTCTAAAAATCAATTCCTGTTGCAGAAACTAATGTTTCACAGAAATTTCCTTTGTGCCTAGGTTATTATTAGGGTAGTTTGGGCGAAGACGCCACATCAGGGAAGATGCCGTATCATGTGTTTCACCCACAAGAATCAACAAAAACAGCTATCCAGTCAGTTAGAATGAAGAAGCATGCATATTAAGGGTATACATTGATTAGTTTTTATTTAATGCTGGTTTAAAGGGTGCTTTTATAATGTTTTGTCATTTTTGTCGCTCTGATGGGTGGTTTGAGGTCAAAATGTCGCGGCCAAAATGTCGCCAGTCCAAAATGTCACCTGCCCAAAATGTGGTAGGCCCAAATGTCACGTGTCAAAAATGTCGCCGGGCCAAAATGTCGCCTGCCCAAAATGTCGCCGGTCCAAAATGTCACCTGCCCAACATGTCGCCAGTCCGAAATGCCGCCGGTCCAAAATGTCGCCAGTCCAAAATTAAGCAAAATTAAGTGCATAGTACAGATTTCATGTAGTAATTCACAAATTCAATGCAGCTTAATTATGTAGCTAAATTTTACTATTCTCGACAGCAACTTAAGTTGACACTTAGGGCCATGCTCCACTTCGACGTAAAGCAGAAAAAATAGGCAGAAGCGTAAAATGGATTCAATGGGGTTCCTATGGAAAGTACCCGGATTTTCGGTTTCTGCCTTCAATTTCGGTCGCGTTTTACGCTGATGTGGAGCATGGCCCTAACGTTACTACGCGCGGAAGAAAAACGGAGTTAACAGAAACCTTCTTGGCGAATTAGAGGAGATTGCCAACTGTGTGTGAGCTCTTATTGGCTGGCGCGTTGATTCAAATGGATGTACGTTTCCGCGCTACCCAGTTCGTAAAATTGAAAATACAAAGAAAATTACGAATATTATGACAAAGAAAGGCTACATATGCGTAGATGAAACAATCTAATCCGATTTCTAAAGGAAAAGATCTAATTTTACCCAAAATTCGGACAAAGCGCAAGAAACTACTTCATTTGCATGGTCTCAGCTTATTTCTCTATAGTAAAGAAAGTATACTATAGAACAACCTAGTATAATAAGCTTATCACGATATGATAAACACACCTGTTTAGTAACTTTTTTTAAAACGTAGCAGTTTAGAAAATTAGCTTAATTTATTTACAAAAATGATACCTAAATTGATTTCTTCTAAAGCTTAAATTGTTTCAGTACCGAAATAATGACATAGTTTTTTCAGGGCTGTACTTAGGGCCCAGAGACGCTAAATTTCTTCCTTTTTAATACGCTTCTATTAGTTTCACATGTGGGTTTGTTTGTTTATATGTATGTAACTCTGAATAAAAAGATAAAATTCACCTTCTTTACAAACGTAAAAGTAATATATTTAATACCATTATTAATACTAAAGGCTAAACTATATTGCATGTTGATGTATAATAAGTGCATTTGCCATTAATTCTGAGTTGGGCATCGAGCGTTTATTAAATGCATATTATAAGTGCATGTAAACTTAGCGGTTATTCAACAGTTTTGAAAATCTTCTTTTGAATTTGATTTACTCTAAAAGCGTATTTTTTAGTTTTTTTAAACTACTTTTCGGATTATTGCTTCTTTTTTTTCACACAAAGAAATTCTTCCTCGATGCTGTGGCATATCTTCTGAAAGCTTCGTATGGGCCAATTTTTTATTTGATTTCGTCACATTTTGTGAACAGGTGACATTTTCGACTGGCGACATTTTGGGCCGGCGGCATTTTGGACCTGCGACATTTTGGACCGGCGACATTTGGTACCGGCGACATTTTGTACCGGCGACATTTTGTACCGGCGATATTTTGGCCCGTGACATTTTAGACCGCGACATTTTGGACCGGCGACATTTTATTACGGTGACATTTGGCCCACGACATTTCGGCCGCGACATTTTAGGCGTATACCCTGATGAGTACCTGAATTAATTAGTGTTAAGTGCCTTTGTCTAAGACGCTTTATTTTCTTTTACGGAAGATGCCGTATCTTTTTGACACGCTCTAGAGAAAACAATGATCCTGTTTGAAGCATAGACTTAGAAAACGACACTGAACAGTCGAAAAAAATGTGAAACAATAAAATACTTTGCACACATAGATGGCGCAAAAAACTCATATACGGCATTTTCTCTCTGCGGAAATTGCACTAACGGCATCTTCCCCAACGGCATGGGGACGATGCCGAAATGAAAGGGTTTTGTAATCATTAATTTTCGGAGGTTAAAATATGTTCTTTAAATGGAAATTTTTTTTACCAATCACAAAACTCCATGTTTTGTCGATAAATTAGATTTTAAAAAATAAAACCAATGCGCTATATAAATAAACGTTTAAAACTACGGCGTCTCCCCAATCTACTCTATTTTTTTATTACATGATAATATAGTACGCTAGTATTAATTCGAAGATTTTTAAGCAATAAAAAATACAGAGGCGTAACAACTAATGCCTGAAAGTTTTCCACAGTGGAAACAAAATTAAGTGTTAAAAAGCCAGCCTTAAAAAATGAATAAATTAATGAAAAAATAAATGAATACATTAATGAAAAAATAAATGAAATAAAATAAAAGTAAAATAAATATATGAAAAAACAAACAATTACATTTCAACTGCATGTTTACAGAATTTATTGCAAGAAA
Source organism: Uloborus plumipes (assembly GCA_038373865.1). Classification (NCBI taxonomy): domain Eukaryota; kingdom Metazoa; phylum Arthropoda; class Arachnida; order Araneae; family Uloboridae; genus Uloborus; species Uloborus plumipes. The sequence continues at coordinate 9,077 of JAXGGA010005152.1, forward strand.
AAAGCTCAAGATATACAAAAGCATAACTCATAACACTGTTTACTCGTAGCTCATTAAAAAAAGGAGAAGAAATGGAGGTTTGCATGTGAAAAATAAATGAAGCATGATGACACTTTATTTTTTTTCCAACAAACAAACTCCCGCTGTCGCTCAAGAACTGAAAGCAACTCCCAGCCTCAGGTAATGCATCAAAAAGAGATTATAACCACCTTCCGTCTCTTGAAAATGTGAAGGTACCATAATGTGCTATCATTTTTCTTTCATTCTCTTGTCCCCCGGCAGAGTGTTTTTCACAAGTTGAAAAGTGCTTTTTGAAAGATTGTTGGGCGCGAAAGATATTTTTGCCGAGATATTGCAACTTTTATCATCAGTAAGAGTTTTGCTTTTGCTCAGAATTTTATTTACTTGTAGATGAAGCGTAAAAACCTTTCAATAAATCTATTTAAATAAACGGGAAGTTGTGCGAAAAGCAAATTTAAATATTAGGGGGTGTGGGGGGGGGTGTTATTTTTATTATTGTTCTTCCTCTAGAGTATATTTAAACACATTATTATTATTATTATTATTTTGCAATAATATTTTATATTGGAACTGTAGTGAACTTACTCTGCAACACAGGATTTCCACCCGTGTTTCATCCAAATTGTTTCTGGCTAATGTTTCACCTAACACGCCTCAGGTTTCCTCATTGAAAGTTCTTCTATGTCTGTGCACGGCAGTGGTATTGAAGTTCGTGTATCCGATATTCTTAAAATCTGATTGGACAGTTTTTTTTAATAATTCTTGAGCTCTGCTTTTATCTCACTGATGTTTGATAACCCCAGAAGGTTGTTTTGCAAATTTTACTTGGTTCATGACAAGTTGAACCGTCTGTATGGCAGTAGTTGAATTTAATACTCATTACGATTAGAACAAAGAAAAGCCCTCCTCTTCTACCTTATTGAAAAATGTATTTAATTAGTATAAGAATAAATTAAAAACGCATTATTCTTCCGAAAAGAAGACCCGTAATTAAATGACGCGGTAAACTTTGAAGAAAAAAATCTACTCTCTAAATGAAACATGATTTAAATAAAACAGGCACCATAATTCAAACAAAAGCAAAGTATCCCCACTCAACACACGGGATTATTAAAGAACTGACTAGAAAATAAAAGGGTAAAATGCTCTTAGGAATCTTTCCGGTCCGTATAATTATTTGCAAGATTTCAAGGAACTAGGCGTTAGTCAGTTCAGCCATAGCGAAACTGTTCTAATACACGCAAACATAGTTTGACAAAGCTTTATATGTAGAGAGCCAATAATTTAAATTCCAATGAAATCTGAAAACCGAAATAGTTCCTGATATTTTTTTTTTACTGCTAACAGTAAGGTAAGAGATAGTATTATTTTATGTTATTCAGACCTGCCTTGTTACGCGAAACATTTATGTGATTACTAGACGGATGTATTGGATTAAAAATCTGAAAATAAAAAAAATGACCTGACAAGAAGTTTAATTTGATGCAAAAAACTTTGGTATGTCTTTTTTAAATTGTTCCTGTAAGCAAAAAAGTTTCTTAACCGGTATATACGAAATTAAGCGAAAACAAAAAATATATATTTAAATATCTATTCACAAAATACGCTTTTGATTAATGTAACATTGCTAATCGTCGGTTAATATAGGGCAAAAGGAAATAGAGCGGTGAAATGAAATGGTAAAACATTTTTTCAGTTTTCAGTGTCACCTGTATAGTAATAGTTTAGTGAGGTTTTTTTTTTTTTTTTTACATTTAGTTGAGTCCATTGAAAAAGTAAATCGTTACTAGCGGTACCCGCATGGCTTTTCCAGTGGCATAAAATTAAAAGGTCATTTGTTAAGCCAGTGATATATCAGAAAAAATACTCTATTTGAGTTATTGTTCAACTATAATTCCTTAAAAGTATGATATAAAAATAAGCCAAAAGAGAAAATAAGAACAATTTTGTTGCTTACAGAAACCAACAGAAATCTTACCAAAGTTTAAAAGAAGAAGAAAGTTTTCTTTCCTAACTTCAAAAACAAAATAATACATTTTCCGAAATGAAACACTTTAGAAAGAACGTTGCAATATCGCAATTTATACGATATTTTTATAATTTACCGAGTTTTAATTCCTTAAAAACTGAGAAAATAAAAACAGACGATTTTTTCCAACAGTTAAATAACTCATTTTAATAAGGCTAGGAGTTTGGATTGCTACAAAAACAAATACATTTTGAAAATTATTAAGGAAAAAGAACAAAACAAAAAAGGTATAAAAACGTAACCATGGTAACAACATGAAAAGTTAATTTCCGTTGTGATAAAATAATTCATTTCATCTTTATTTTCAAATTTTATTCTCGAGCTTAACCATTTTAGAATCGTTTGGCTTGCTTTGCTCAAGGTAAGCCTTGAATTTCCGGGATTCTAAAAACAATTATTACAGCTCTTCTAATGCTCGTAGAAACTTCTAATTGATATCATTTTTAGCAGAAAATTTTAAGCTTTCGAATGACATAAGACTTGAAAATGTGTATGAAATATTTCTTCCCATTTTATCGAATTTGTATGAAAAATGAGCTAAGAATTAGAATAGAAAAAGAACGAAATAGAATTTTCGAAAAAAACGCTTCGAGACGCACACACCCATGCTACGAACTAATTTTGTGCCAAATTTTAAGAAAATCGATCGAACGGTTTTGGCGCTACGCGCGTCACAGACAGACAGAAGGAAAGAAAGAAGGAAAGAAAGACAGACCCACCTTCAGCTTTATTATTAGTAGGGATTATAAAATGATAAAGCTCTTGAAATTATTATTTTAAGTATAAATTAATATCGAGTGGCGTCCAGTGCAGTACTCATTTATTTTATATTTTGCATATTTTTATTCCCTCGTTTATTTTTTCTCATATACTAATTCATTTATTTATTCGCTTATTTATTCTTTTATGTTGTCAGTATGAATTCATTTATTTGTTTTTCTACACATTCATTTAATGAAAAAAAAAGTTTTAATCATCAAACAGAAAATGTTTTATTACATTTTTTAAGCGCTGCTCCATGAATTTCATTGAGGTGAAAAGTCTTGACCTTTTTTTAACGGTTCCCTTTTTTGAAGGTATAAAAATATACATGGTGTCCACTCCAATCGTGGACCAATAGCTAATTTCTAAACCGTTAGAGATAAGCATATAGTTTATTTAGGAAAAAATCTCCAAATTTCGAAAGGAATTTTGGGTCTATTCAATGTTTTTCAAAAAATCAAATTTTGAAAGAGTTACGAAATTTAAATTTTTATACAGCCCCCCAGTCCTATCAATCATGTTTAGTAAAACGTTCTTGACACTGTAACGTTTAAAACTAAAAAAAAATCACTCTTCTACCACAAAAATTGACCGAGTTATGACGTTTTGAAAAATCAAGATTTTGAAGGATTTCGCATACGGTCCCTTAAGTGATCTCTCGATGACGTCATGAAAAAATGCAAAATCTTGATTTTTCAAAACGTCATAACTCGGTCAATTTTTGTGGTAGAGGAGTGATTTTTTTTTAGTTTTAAACGTTACAGTGTCAAGAATGTTTTACTAAATATGATTGATAGGACTGGGGGGCTGTATAAAAATTTAACTTTCGTAACTCTTTCAAAATTTGATTTTTTGAAAAACATTGAGTAGACCCAAAATTCCTTTCATAATTTGGAGATTTTTTCCTAAATAAACTATATGCGTATCTCTAACGGTTTAGAAATTAGCTATTGGTCCACGATTGGAGTGGACACCCTGTATATATATATATATATATACAGGGTGGTCCTAAACTCATGGTACAAACTTTTAGGGTAGGTCAAGGGCATTGTAACAATGACTTTTTGTATAGGAATGTATAGTCGCAAGTGACGTGGTGAGGCGTAAACAGGGGAAATGACAGCCGAAAGGAAAAACAAAGATTTTATTCAAAGCGTTGTTGACAATTGTCATATTTACATTAAGTGTTCAAAATTGCGTCCACCAGTAGCGATACATGCTTGACAGCGTCGGTGGAGCGATTGGCGTACACGTTCAAAGATGCCTGGCATTTCACGCACACTTGCAGCAGCTACAGATATGCGAGCGACGAGATCCTCATCTGAGTCAACTGGAGTCTCATAAACAAGATTCTTTAAATGTCCCCAGAAAAAGTAATCGAGGCTCGATAAATCGGGAGATCGGGGCGGCCAAGGGACTGGTCCACCACGCCCAATCCATTGAGCACCAAACGTGGTATTCAGATAATTCCGAACATTAATGCTGAAGTGTGCTGGCGCCCCATCGTGCTGAAACCACATGCGGTTACGAATGGCGATCGGAACATCATGCAGCAGTTGTGGTAACACTTCCTTCAGAAAAATAAGATAGCTTTCGCCACTTAGTCGCGTGGGTAGCAAGTATGGGCCAATCAAAAAGTCGTGCACAATACCAGCCCACACATTAATACAGAAACGTTGTTGAAACGCATGTGGACGCGTTGCATGTGGATTATCGGTTGCCCACACATGGGAATTGTGCGCATTAAAGACACCCTCGCGTGAAAATGTGGCTTCATCTGTAAATAGCACATGATCTACGAAATCCGGCTGCAATGCGCATTTCTGCATCATCCACTGGCAGAAGTTCACGCGGAGAGGATAATCTGCGGGATTCAATGCTTGTACTTTCTGAAAATGGAAGGGGTGTAAGCGATTTTCGCTTAACACTCTGCCTACAGTCTGATGACTCACACCTACGTTATGTGCAACAGTTCTTGTGCTTGACTCTGGTCTATCAGCCACAATGTTCAAGATGGTTTCTTCCAGCCTTGGAGTGCGTACAGCTCTTAATCGACCAGTGTCATGTCTGTTGACGCCGAAGCCACCTGTTTCACAAAGTTGACGATGCAACCGTTGAAAAATTCTGTGATCCGGCATTCGGCGATCAGGATACTCCTCGCGATACATTCGTAACGCAGCTCTGCCGTTACCATTTGCACGACCGTACATGTAATGCATGTCTGCTTTTTCTGAATTCGTGAAGTCACCCATCTTCTACGGCAGCACAATTGAGAATGGCGCTTTTCCTCATTGCGATGCATCATATTCAACAGCGGCTGGACATCTACTGCCCTCTACTGGCAATGATACCAACTGATCCCTCCATTTTTCTTTCCTTTTATTTCTCTTGTTTACGACTCACCGCGTCACTTGCGACTATACATTCCTATACAAAAAGTCATTGTTACAATGCCCTTGACCTACCCTAAAAGTTTGTACCATGAGTTTAGGACCACCCTGTATATATATATATATATATATATATATATATATATATATATATATATATATATATATATATGGGTGAAATGTGAAAATAAGATATTCTACATTCAATCAGCGCATAATTGCAGCTAGAGCATTAAATGCATTCTACATATTTAGGTGTTTTTATATGAGGTCCGCCCTCGGGCGTGCACGAAGTCAGTGTAAATAACAACAATTAAAAAATATTTGAAAAACGTCTAGAAAAAGTTTTGAAAAAACGTTAAAGATTCAAAATGCAATACGACAATTTTTCATAAACAACTAGAATTTCAAAAAATATCTGGGTAAGTTACTGCTTCGTCTACGGAGAGCGGGAGCAGTTGGTGAAAATAATAATTTGCAGGTTTCTGAAGAGGTCAGCTGCACACGAGTTAGCATAACAAGAAAGGATTTTAAGTTTCTTTCTTTCTTTCTCTTTCTTATTGAGGCCTTTGCTACGAAGACGGCTTTGCCTCCAATAGTCCACTAGAATAAAGAGTTCAGCTTCACAAAACAGCAACAAGCAAGAGGAGACATTAGAAACAACCACAATTTAACAGGCAGCGGTAACCAACCCGAACCGCACGACAAGAAAAAACCACACCATAAAACAGGAAAGAAACAAGAGGAGTACAACCAATAGATTCCCTGGGCAAGTTCCTAAGCCTCACAGACAACCAGTAAGAAAAGAAGTTAGAATCTACCACAATGCAATAAGAAGCGACAGATAGCCCGAACCGAATGAAAGGAAGAATTATCACACCAAAGCACAGAGCAAAAAGAAAGAGGGGTACAACCAATAGATTCCCTGAGCAAGTCCCTATGCCTCTCAAACAAATGACAAGACAACAAGAAGTGATCCACCGAGTCCTTAACACCGCAGTTGGTACACAAAGGGGAGGAAGTTCTGTTGATTTTGAATAAGTTCTCGTTAGTTAGTAGAGTTCTTGTTCTCAGTTTAGAGAACACCACATCCCAATATCTGTTTTTTGTGAATAATCGATTATCCTTGTTTATAGAAAGCAGATGAGGAAATTTAGTTGCATACTTAGAATTACTCCAATTTGTAAAATTTTCCTCAAAGGCGGATTTCTTCACCTTGTTAATGATGTCGTTGCTGGAGACCCAGTGCAGGATAAGATTCTTAGAGTGGCCTCGGTTAGCTAACTCGTCAGCCTTTTCATTTTCGCTGATTCCTACGTGGGCAGGAGTCCAGACTAAACTACATTCAGTCTCTGCACTAGTAAGTTCCACTAGTGCTTTGTGGATCATAAGTGAGATTCGAGGTGACTTATCATTGAGATCCTTAAGTGAGTTGAGGACCGACAGGCTATCCGTTAATATGATATTCTTCTTCTTGTTTTTACACAACCTTACAATTGATAACCAGATGGCTAAACCTTCCGCGGTAAAAATAGAATTTATTGAGGCCACCCTTCCGCAAATTTCTTCTCCCGTTGTGATGTTTGTGATCCCAATTGCGTTAGTACACTCCTTCTTTGAAGCGTCGGTCGCAATAATATGGCTCTCATTCCATAAGTCTCCTTTACATTTTAAAAACGATTGAATAATAATATGTGGAGGTAGATTTTTGTTCTGGAAGGGCAGGTCATGTATGAAGATTTGGTAGTTATGGCTAGGACGAGACGGGCTGTAGAAAGGGATCAGTTGGCTAGGGAACACATTGAACTTTGATAAAAGATTTTTGCAAGACTCTGCCAGAGGCCACTGGTGATTCCTAGCCGGGAGATTTTCGATGGAGGAGGATGACAACATCTTCGCAATGGGCGAATGATCTCTGAGACTTATGTGTCTGATGTAGAAGATCTTAGCAAGCATACGATGTCTTAATTGGATTGACATTTCTCCTGCTTCCATAAGTAGGATTGGAATGGGAGTGAATGACGGGAGTCCGGTTGCTACTCTGAGATAATTATGAAAAACTGTGTCGAGGATTCTCTTGCTTGAGTTCGAGGAGGAAACAAAAACATGGCTACCAAAATCCAGTTTGCTACGTATACACATTTTCCCCAGTTTCAAGAGGTGGGCAGATCTTGCGCCCCATTTACGTGAAGAAATGAGCTTAAAAACGTTAATGTAGTTTAAGGTTTTCCTGCTGATGTATTTAAAATGATCATGAAATGTTAAATTTTTGGAGAAGTAGATTCCCAGAATTTTGAGATTGTCGACCCATGGAATGTCAATGTTGTTAATTTTCAGGCTAATTGTGGGTTGCTTTTTTTTTTTTGAGAAATTAATCGAGGCGCTTTTTTGGGGGACAATCTTCATATGCCAATTATTACACCATCTCTGCAATTGATTGAGAGCATTTTGAAGACGTGATAAGACAATTTCCAAGTCCGGCCCTGAACAGTATATAAAAATGTCGTCCGCAAAGGTAACGTACTTTACATTAATTGGTATATTTTCTCCAATGTCGTGAATATAGATTTGAAATAACAGTGGACTAAGCACGGCGCCCTGGGGGACCCCTCTTGTTTGGGATCTTTCACAAGAAAATGTATTTCTCCACTTTACCTTAAACTTTCTATCAGTGAGGAAATTAAAGAGCCATAGCGCAGCATTGCCACCTATTCCCATTTTCAGAATTTTAAACATAAGGCCATCAATCCAGACCAGATCATAGGCCGCTTGGAGGTCAAGGGAAATGCCAATGTAGAAATCTCTCCTAGCTCTAGCTTCGCAAATACTATGATGGACTTGGGCTTGGACCACATCGCAGCCTCTAAAAGGTAGAAAGCCGCAATGATTGTTAGGAAAATTGGAGAAGTTGTTTAGTTTTTTCAACATTCTAGACAGGATCATGCGTTCGACGGTCTTAATGATGACAGAGGTAAGAGCAATTGGTCTGTAAGAAGAGATGTCCTCATGAGGCTTCCCCTTTTTGATCAAAGGGAGGATAGTGGAACTTTTCCAATTGACCGGAATATCCCCAGTGCTCCAACTGGTGTTGATTTCGTTAAGGAAAAGGCCAAGATACTCCTTATTCAGAAGTTTCAGGGCTTTGGACGGAATACCGTCCGGACCAGGGGCGGTGTTGCGGGCTTTACTTAGGGCGGTTTGTAATTCATCAATGGTGAAAGGATCGTTGATATTCCCATTAGTTTCCGTGCTAAAGTCCAAAGGAATGCCCATTTTTACCGGGGGTTTTTGCAGAAAAATAGCAAAGGCATTGGCTTGAGCGGTGGGAGTAATGAGTTCGTTGTTACCGATTTTAATGATATAATGAGAGTTGATACTATCAGTTGATCTATTCTGCAAGGCTTTTAGAATTTTGAAGATGTTGTTATTTTTGAAGGAGTCATCGCAGGTTTTATTCCAGTAGGCTCTCTTGTAAAATAGACAAGTTTGCCTCAATTTTGCAGCAATTTTCTTGTAGATAATCCATTTTTCTCTCGAGAGAGAATTCTTAGCCTTCCTTAGGGCCTTCCTTTTTTGACCCACCAGCAAACGACATTCAGAGTTCCACCAAGGAGGGTCCCCTGGAGGGTTCATCTTAATGGTTTTTCTGCTCCTCTGGATGGAGTCGGAGATGACGTTTTGAAAATGAAACTTGTTATTGGGAGAAATGTTATGAAATTTCCCTTCGATGTCTTCCTGATAAGATCGCCAGCAAGTAGTTGTGAGTGGGGTTGCTTGAGTAATTTTAGTATTAAATGTAACCCGTATCGGGTGGTGGTCACTGTCAAATAAATCTGGATGTACAAAGACATTGCTTTTTGAAAACAGGTCGTCTGAGCAGAGAGTCAGGTCAAGAAGAGATGGTGAGTTACCGATAGATCTGTGGGTGGGGATGTGGGTGTTGAGGATACAGATCTTATTGTCCATGATCCAGTCAAGGACTTTATTTGCGTCCGTCGAGTTGAAGGTGCTCCCCAGCGCCATATGGTGGATATTGAAGTCACCGAAAATGAAGAACGGAGGGATTAGGTAGTTCTGGAAGTTTCCAAGCCAGTTGTCGTCCCATTTTCCTTTGGGAGAATAAATATTAAAAATACGAAGAATTTTGCTGTTAGGGAGATGAATTTTAATGCCCATGATTTCGATATCAGTAACAGGAAGATTGAAAACGATTCGTTTGACAGGAAAAGCATTGTCGATAGCGATAAGCAGTCCGCCTCCTTGGTGGTGCTGCCTGTCGCAGCGAAAGATATTTTTATGCGGGATAGAGAAACTTTTGTTCTCCTTTAAAAACGTTTCCTGGCATGCCAAGACTGCGGCATTTTTAAAAAAACCATTAGTAAGCCAGGCACCCTTGTTAAGAACGCTCCTAGCGTTCCATTGGACAAAATAAAAAGACATGAAGAAAAAGACGACCGACGAAAGAAAGACCACAAGGGCCTGGCACGCCCGAGGGCTAACCATTAGGCAGGATAGTCGAAGGAGCGTCATTATTCAGCAAGGAACCGGAAAGACAGGGGAAAGGCCCCAGTGGGATCTCCACATCAGGGGTCTTATCCTTGATCTTAGCTTTTTTTTTTTTGGGGTCAGTTTCCGACCCTTGGTTAGCTTCGAGTTTGCGTCCGAGGACTTCCATAGAATTTTGCATGATGTGAGACACGTTCTCAAGTACACTTTGGTGTAGCTGTTGGAGAGATTTTTCTAACAGTTCTTTGAATATCATAATAGTATTCTGCTGTGCCTCGGCGATTTTTTTCTCGCAGACAGTGACAACTTGCTGCATTGCAGCGTTTAATTCATCACGGGAAATATTGTTGGGAAGACCTGCCTTAGTGATTTCAGCATAACTTGTCGGCTTCTGACTCCTAAAACGTCTTCTGGCTTCCGCCAACGTCAGTTGATTATCTGATTTAAACCGGAGGATGTTCTCTTCATTGATTCTTGATGGACATTGATTATAGTTTGCTGGGTGGTCCCCGTTGCAGTTACAACAAAGCGGCGGATTCGTGCATGGTTCCGCAGTGTGATTTTGTCCACAGTTCATGCATTTGATAGCCTCTTTGCATTTTTTGGAGGCGTGGTTAAATGCCTTACACGTAGTGCACTGACGAGGACGATCATAAAAGAGTTTGATTCCATGTCTTGTCAGCCATATATTAACAAATTTGGGAACATTCTTCCCGTATGCGCAAACCAATATACTCTCAGTAGGGGATTTCCCCAGACTACCCTTTGCCGCGAATCTTCTAGCTTCTGCGACCCTAATATTATTTCCGGCTTCTAACTCCTCAACAAGATCAGATAATGTAATTGTGGTATCGATGTTTCTAAGTAGAAATTTGAAAGAATAATTTTCTATGTGTATTTCACTTTTAACTTTAGTATCCACCAGCTGGTCTAATTTGGCGAGTTTAATTGCGTTATCAACTTTGCATGTCTCAACAAATAGTTGATTACTTCGGGTAAAATTAATTGTAGTGCTATCTTCCTTGTCAGTAACCTGTTCGAGAATGTTCTTCTTTAACATTTTTGGTTTATTCCTGGGTAGACTGGCTTGGTCAACTGCCGTGAAAAAAATGGGGAACGTACTTGTTCCATTTGCAGCAGCAAACTGAATGATTTTAGCGGTACTAACCTCCCGCGAAAAGACCAAAGAACCGCTTTCAACCCTGGGCTCTGTAGCCCCACCATCAATGTCCATCGACCCCATGAGGCCGCCAACGGCACACCCAACTCAAGCGCAAAGATTCAAACCAAAGCCATGAAAGAGAAAAAGAGACTCACCAAACACCACGAATCCTTCGCAGACCCCAACCACCAGCAAACAACGACCAAGGAAGACACCAGCAAACTCCGAGACGGAACCAGCGGATTCAACTAAACAAATCCGGACAACGCCATTTTCCATTAGAACAGCAACAGGCAGTCCACTTGACAACGTCGAAACAAGACAGCGAAACTCACCAACCAACAGGAGGCCTCTCTGGGCTTCTAAATGGCGGCCGCACACACTTAAGCCTAACCAGCTCTCCTTCCAAAGGCTTAACCGGAATAGCTTGCTAACCTTAAAACATTCTTATCCACAATACAACGAAACAACCTCGCGTTCAACAACAATTAAAGTAGCGACAAAGAAGCAAAAATAAAGACGATAATATTTAGAAAAAATCCGAAAACTTCAAAAATTTAACCACACCACATGCGACAACCGACCTTAAGACCTTTAAGTTTTGAGAGGTCCAAAAGGACGAAAAAGTGAAATACTACTGCCAACTCATGAATACAACCAACCCCCCCGCTCTGACCTGCAAATAAAAGAAAGACAGATCACTTACCCAGTATTAGAAAAAAGAAGCAACACCATTATTCGTATTCCTCTTGCTCAATCCTTTTCCGTACCAAGTCGATGCGGTTCGCAGAGCTCGCTTCCATGCAACACCTCCCTCAAAACGGGTTTAAGTACAGCATATCATCAGAGTTGAAAGGAAACCGTTGCCAAAACGTAGTTGTTTGGGTGAAAAAATTATCGATTCTGCCGAAAAGATTTATTAAACAAATTAAGGTAGTAAAAGATAAACTCTGCAGGATAGTTGTTTTGGTAATATAGACCAGCAATGAATTTGTAAACCTGTTTGTTAAAATGTTTCTTATCGTTACATGTAACGATATATGTAACGATATATGTAACGATATATGTAACGATATATGTAATAACGATATATGTATATAACGATATGTATATATGTATATACGATATGTATATAAATATGTATATAACGATATATGTAACATATATGTAACGATAAGAAACATTTTAACAAACAGGTTTACAAATTCATTGCTGGTCTATATTACCAAAACAACTATCCTGCAGAGTTTATCTTTTACTACCTTAATTTGTTTAATAAATCTTTTCGGCAGAATCGATAATTTTTTCACCCAAACAACTACGTTTTGGCAACGGTTTCCTTTCAACTCTGATGATATGCTGTACTTAAACCCGTTTTGAGGGAGGTGTTGCATGGAAGCGAGCTCTGCGAACCGCATCGACTTGGTACGGAAAAGGATTGAGCAAGAGGAATACGAATAATGGTGTTGCTTCTTTTTCCAATACTGGGTAAGTGATCTGTCTTTCTTTTATTTGCAGGTCAGAGCGGGGGGGTTGGTTGTATTCATGAGTTGGCAGTAGTATTTCACTTTTTCGTCCTTTTGGACCTCTCAAAACTTAAAATCCTTTCTTGTTATGCTAACTCGTGTGCAGCTGACCTCTTCAGAAACCTGCAAATTATTATTTTCACCAACTGCTCCCGCTCTCCGTAGACGAAGCAGTAACTTACCCAGATATTTTTTGAAATTCTAGTTGTTTATGAAAAATTGTCGTATTGCATTTTGAATCTTTAACGTTTTTTCAAAACTTTTTCTAGACGTTTTTCAAATATTTTTTAATTGTTGTTATTTACACTGACTTCGTGCACGCCCGAGGGCGGACCTCATATAAAAACACCTAAATATATATATATATATATATATATATATATATATATAACACAAACATGAAAAATAATCCTTCTACCATAGTTGTATTACAGAATACACTATTCCTTCATTATACACCATAATATGCACAATAATTTTCAAAACAAATTTCCAATTTGTTTATTTTAAAACAGGTAACTTAAGTTAACTATTTCCATTCCCCGACTTGTAAAAACAAACAAAACTCTGTAAGATGTGAGAAATATGAGGTAGCGTAAATACTAATACAAAAAATAAAATTTCAACAAACAGAAGCTATCAAATAAGCTTCTTAATAAGGGCTTAAAAGAAACATTCACGAAAACCCAAACACAGGATAAGTGAGCCCAAAGTTCGTCCGTTTACTTGGTCTGTGTTTGAGTTACCTTAAAACTATCATTTGTGTATTTTGATTATTTGTGCATAGCTGTGTGGGGACTTCTTTTGAAAACTGCGAAAAAGCTATTTGCGAGTTTTTAACTCTGTTTTTCACTTGTATTTTTGTTTCTAGTTACCTTGTCTCATTTTCTCCGCTGGTAATAATTTTCTCTAAAAATACACTCGAGGGAAAAAAAAAAAAAAAAAAAAAAACACGATAAATCTTAAAGTTGTTTTGCAAAATGTGTCAACACATTGCAATCCTTTTATAAAATTAAACAACTTTATTCTAAACAAATTTAACGCAATTTAGGAAATAAAAAGAATATTAAATTGATTGAAAAAAAACGGTTTGTCAGTAGGGGAGACTGGGTACGGTTGTGAAAATTTTCATTTGCTCCCCCATAGATCCTTTAGCAAAGCCTGTGAGCTGGTTTAAAGTTATTTTTACGTTAAAGTGTTTATTTGCCTGCTTATAACCACTAAAATTTTCTCCCTAAGTGCAATAGTTAACTCACAGGACCAAATTAAACAAAAAAGGAAAAAATGTCACAACCGACCCCACCCCAGGGGCGGTTGTGACAGTGCTTGGGGTAGGTTGTGACAAGTTCAAAAATGCAGCAAAACAGTCTAGATCACTTTTAATTTCAAGTAATATTAAACATAATTCAACATAACCTTCATCTGTGAGATTTAAACATTTAACAATGTGTCTCGTTCAGTTGAAGTAGCCTTACACCAAGTCTTACAAAAATATCAGGTTTTTGGAATTTCGTAACGTCTGTTTTGGCAACATTATGCACGTCCTGTGGGTCATAACCGTGTCTGTTCATAACAATTCTCAAGTATCAAAGAAAGATTCCACATTTATTTGCTTTAGAAGCTTGTTACTCTTAAAAGGCTAGTTGCATGAGCTACACGAACAGACGTGAAACATTTCTATTCATAAATGAACGGAACCATTTCTCAGTAGCCATTTTACTCTCATATCTGCTTTCAGCGTATATGTAAGCTCAAAAGCACTTTGTTATGAGCAATATAACCTATGCACACGTTGTTTTCATTGTGACAGCGCCGGCCGGCTCCATCGCGTTTACGAATGAATGTTTCGTAGCAAAGACTTACGATTAACGTTGCATTTCCAAAGCTATCCGAAAGTAAAAAAAGTTTCACTTCTTTATAAGCTTCTTTATATTTCATTAGGCCACACTGCCCTATTTCTGTTTTCTCCAAGCGTATTATGGGCATCAAATATGATAAAAACATGTTTTACTCGTGTCACAACCGTCCCCACGCAATTTGTCACAACCGACCCCAACCCACGACTTTTGAAAACAGCAATCGCCATGGCAATACAAAATAGCCTACATAAAAAGTAATCACTGCTATTTCACTATTAAGATTCACTACTAACGGGGAGAAAACTTTCATTTCTCTATCTGTACCCATTCAACAGGAATTACTAAAATACATCGAACTAAAAAAACTTACTTTTGACTGTTAAAAGTAACCAACCCCTCTGCTAGCGTTAATGTCGCTCGATGGCTACCGCATTGCTTTGACACACATTCAGACAAACATGCTGATACTCTCTCTCTTTGCTTCAACCAGGTATTAATTATGGTTTAGCTAATATGACGACTGTCACAACCGCCCCGCGTCACAACCGTCCCAAGTCTCCCCTACATTCAAGTGATCACAAGAAAACAATAGTCGCCGTATTTAAATTATAAGGGTTGTTGAGATGAAAATTTACCGACCGATCGTGTGGGACAGCATGAAGACTTTATTAAAAGTACTTACCACACTTCAGAGCACCATGTTCCCACTGATGAACTAATCAAAGGATTCCTTGTTCCCAGAACTTCTGTGGCCATTACAAGACACTGTCCATCACAGTGTACTTGAGTTTGTCGTCCGAGATGAAATGTTTCCCTTTCAGGGGATTTTTTAAAGGACCTAGCACATAGAAACAGCAGTGGGACATGTCCAGGCTATAGAGCGGATGGTCAAACTGCTCCCACTTAAAAGTGGCCAGTGCCGCGTGGGTAACCCTGGAGACGTGTAGACGTCTCATCCCAGGTAGCACAAATAACCTTTAAACGTTTTATAAACGTTTTTAGGCAGTTGTCACAACGTTAATAACCTTTTTACAACGTTTAAAAACGAAGTGTGCTACTTGGGATGAAGCAGAATCACACCATTCGTGATCAGCGTGTGTTTTGCGCTTCATGAATTAGTGTAGGTATTGAAATGCCTCTTAGTATACATACGAGTTGATGGTTCTTCTGTCTGCAAAAATTATTTCTATAATAATATAAAATAAGATCATATGTTTGTGCGTTTTGTTTCAAAAATTTAAACAAGTAAAGTTTTCTAAACCAATTAGTTAAAAACTTTTCGAATCTATTTAAAAGCAGAAAAACAAATTAGGATTTTCGCATCCGTCAATCCCTCACATTTATTTTCGCAGTGAAATAAGATGAAATAAAGCATGACAACTTAATGAATAGGTGTTACGTCTTTTTTAAAGTATATTTGTATGTGAACAAACTCAAATAGCAGTGAGACGAGATTCAAATTTTAATCCTGCTGCTGTGTTCGTCCCGAACATACGTATACTGTGTTCGGGTCCAAATGGACCCAACATATGTAATTTATTCCCTAACACCGCTTTTTTTATATTTTTTCGAGTTTAATTGTTATATTTGATTTTATTAGAAACTTCCAAACATAAATCACTCAATTTTTGTATTTTATTTTACATATTTAATCCGAGAAAACACATAAATAAAATTTAAATATTACAGCAATTCCAGTTTTCGTACTAAAGAAAACTAACAAAATTATGTAAGCTGTCACTTTAAGAAATTTACTAGAAATTTTTAAGCTTAAAAAGAAGTGTTAAAAATGGAAATACAAACAGTACAACATTTGTATGAGATGTACAGATTTATGTACAGAATCATATGCGCGGGGGAAGCGGCGGAGAGAGGGAGTAAAAGGGAATTTCCCTCAGATAGGCATAAATGCAGAGTTTGCAGTTCTATGAAAGTTAACCTTGAAACATTTTCACTGGTACTGATTTCAATTCATAGAAAGGAAGAAATGGTATTCAGAAAGAAAAAAAAGAAGAAAAAAAATGAATGAAAGAAAAACAAAAGATAACCATTAAAAATATTTAAAAAACGTACAAAAACAATGAACAAATGTTTTATTTATTGTTTCATAAATTATGAATAAAATAAACAAGCATAAAATTATTTTGTTTCTCTGATACATGCTTTTTAATCATATGGGTCCAAAAGGACCCGAACACAGTATTAGTAAACTTTTTTTTGACAAGTAGGGTTATGCTTCAATCAAAACAAAAAAAATATGTGTGTAATATAACATGAAAATGAACACATTCATGAAGTTAAAACGTTATACCAACGCTACTCGAAAATTTATAAGCAAATGAAATCTGTTTTGGGTCGAAAAGGACCCGAACACAGTAGCAGGGTTAACTATTTCTTCATTCCAGTGAGAGAGTGATTCTTAAATCAGGGAATAATGCTTAATACTAACTACTCAAAATAAAATCAATAAGTATTTCTTCTTTTAATAGTTGAAATAATGATTCCTGCAAAAAGAAAGAAAATACAAATGATGTTTCCTAGAAATATCTGTAACTATGAAAAACAACAGGATAAAACAAACAATTTTCTAAACCTATTCCAACTTATTATGTTTGTTATATATTTTTCATGTATCTTTGGTTTAATATTGCATTTGTAATTTTTAGTGTTATAACTCGTTGCATTCTGATGATTTATTTTGTCTTCATCATACACTGGCAGAAAAAAAAATCCCAACACCAAGAAAAAATTGCCGTAGAGTAATAAAATTTGGGTAATGCAATTGTCTAGTTAACATGTTTAATTGATTAAATGTACAAGATCACTGGCTAATTTAAGCTCAAGAAAATGCTGTGCAAATGTGAAATTATGTTAATTTAATAGAGGGTGTAACCTCCAGAATTTTGAAGGCAAGCCTGCAAGCGTGCATGCATTATGTCATACAGGTGCCGAATGTCACTTTGTGGTATGGGGTTCCATGGTTGTTGCACTTGCTGTGTCAATACTAGGACCGTCATTGCTGACTGTGGATGATGCTCGAGGTGCCATCGCATGATATCCCATACGTTATCAATTGGAGACAGACCTGGTGATTTTGCAGGTCATGGTAACATGTCAGCACTCTGTAGAGCACATTGCGTTACAGCAGCGATGTGAGGGCGAGCGTTATCCGGTTGGAAAACGCGCTCTTGAATGCTACTCATGAAGGGCTGTACTACTGGTTAAATAAACAGACTGACGACAAATTTTCAATCGGTGAGTTTGGGATAACCACAAGAATGCCCCTGCTGTCGTAGGACATTGCTCCAGTGACCATAACTCCAGGTGTGAGTCCCGTGTGTCTAGGCCGTAGACCGCTTGGATGCAGGCGGTCCCTTGGCCTCCTTTTGACCAATATACAGCCACCACTGGCACTAATTCAGAATCTGTTTTCATCAAAAATTACAACAGATCTCCACTCCGACCTCCAGTGAGCTCTGTCGTGGCACCACTGCCGTCGGAAAATTTAATGGTTTGCAGTCAATGGAATACCGGTTACAGGCTGCCTGGCTAGGAGCTGTCCTTGAAGTAAACAGTTTCTTACCGTTCCTTGGGTCACGAGGGTACCAACTGCAGCTCGAATGTCAGCCGCAGATGCAGTAAGATGCGCCACAGCCGTACGCAAGATTCGGCGATCTTCCTTCTCAGTCGTGCCACGTGGCAGCTCGGAACTCAATCTTCTTGAGGTAGTACCATCCCTTGACCATAACTTTCAATAATCATTCATGGTGGAAACATTCCCACCCAAGTTTTTTTGCAATATCGCGAAATGAAAATCCACCTTCTCGTAGCCAAATTGTGCGACCTTGTTTAAACTCGGTGAGCTGTTGATAATGGCTTCTTCGTCTTCTTAAAAGGTATTCCTGGCTAACATGAACGCAATTCGTCCAATTTCACGGAAAAATAATACACACGAGCTTCACAACACGCTTTTAAAACAAGCCTTATTTGCATGTTCTGAGTGACGCCAGCTGCGCCACACTTATGCGCGGAACACGAAATTTCAATCGATGTCATCTTTCAGTTGTATAAACACGCCTACCGAATTTCGTTTATCTAACACAAGTCTTTCTTGGTGTTGGGATTTTTTTTTCCGCCAGTGTATGTGTCATTTTCTCACTTTTTTAATTTTGTAAAAAGTTAATTTTGTCCAATGTCGTAAATTTTTCTCACAACGAATATTTGTACATATAAAGTTCTTTAATATATAACTCCAGAAAATACTTCATCTGATTCCATTAACTTAACCTTTTCTGAACTTTTGCTGTTTAAAATGCTGTTTTTTGTAAAAATTTCCCATACATATGTATTGAAAATAGTTTTCGTATCATTTGGTATTCATGAGGAGAAAACTAAATGGAGGACAAAATATCGCGCTTTTACGCTATATTCAAATACATTTAGCAATATGATATATGTGACTAATCTTAACAGTAAAACGTTATGCTTAAATGCGTAACAACAAAAACAGAAATACTTAACGTTTCGTTAACCAAGCAACAAATGATTTATTATTATTATTATTACTATGTTTCTTCTTATTATTATTTTGACTTCATCTAGCATATGAAAAATTGGCAATCATTTAAACTAACAAAACGTTGGAACATAACATTAACAAGTCGTAGCTTTAACTATTAGTAGTAGAAATATTGCATGAAAACTGCAAAGTTAAATTGATTGTAGTTTAAATGCACAATTAGGCACATGTAATGATTTGCCGTAAGAAAAATAAATGCGTCATATATTTTTGAAGAATGGCTGCCAAAACAATTTTCTTTTCGCATAAAAGGTTTTTTTTTCCCTTTTGATAGAAATTTATAAAAAGCCAATTGGAATGGAGACCATCATTTTTCTGAGTCCCCATCTGTTAAAAGTATAAAAGAAAATAAATGTAAAACATTTCACAAACGAGTATCTTAGGGGAGGGGGTGCAGATAATATATTTTCTTTTCTTTTTCCTTTTTTTTCCGTTTAAAATGTATGTTAAAGATTTCTGTTTAAGCTTGATTATTTTGTTTAGGCTTTTCAGTTCGTTTTAACTAGCACTCAAAAAATTAAAATATTTTGGGTTATTACGAATGTGCCCTAATTAAAAGTTACTGAGTAAATGTATTTATGAATTAGATTTTGGAGTTAAAAAAATATTTTGATCTTCCAGTGCTTTAAACACTTGAAAAAGGCATTCTCTGAAATGTTTTTTGCTGTTCACTTAGTTTATAAAAAAACGTAATTATTCAAATTAAAAAATATTTAACTTCTTTGCAAAGCTTTTATAGTGAATCTGTTTTAGAGTCTGAAGGCTTCTTACTGATCCCACTTGATTTAATATAAGAAAAAACTAAGTATAAAGAGGCTTGTTGAAAAGCATTTCCCTTAATTTCCAATAAATGAATAAATAAATCAATATAAATTGGATTTTAACATTTTTAATTCAAATTATGCTTTTCGCAATCACTGGGTGCGCGTTCATGTGTGTGTATGCGTATGTATTCTTGAGTGTGTGCGTAAAACATGGATGCCACCACTGGGAGGATCCGAGAAGGACCTTTACCTGGAGCAGGTGGACGGGGGGAACGTCCCCGGGTCAATCTGAAAAAGAGCCCCTAACGGCAAGTTTGGTCAAAAATGAGATTAAATAGCAATTCGGAATTGCTCTGACAATTTTAATTGCCAAAAAGAGACATTAACAAGTTTCCCCCCTTTCTAGTTAAAAAAGAGTAAGATAAGGTATCAAGCTTCATTAGTTTCAATCTATATAATTATACGATTTTAATTAGCGAAGATATCAATTAATAAGTAGTCAAATTTAAAGCGATTAAGCCTAATAAATGATTAAACTTCCAAGACATTTTTTCTTACCTTTGCCATTTTGAATTAAAACGTTAATTAAATTATTGAACTATTTAAAGCTCCAAGATATTTATTTCTTTCCGTTGCGATTTTAAGGCAGGGATTCAAGTGAAACACGGACGATCGCAACTCACCAATGCAATCGCAAATTCCAAAATTTGGATTCAAGTGAAACGAATTCACTTGAATTCGACTTACAGTAGCGGTTGCAATATGCAAACGCCTCGAAGCGATTGCAATGGTGTTTCACTTGAATTCGGCCCTAAATTAAAACGTTAATTAAATTGAACTTTTTAAAATGAAAGAGTGTTATTTTTTTCCATTGTCATTTTGAATACGTGTTATAACAAAATTCTAACAATTGTTTTTATTCTAATTATTAATGACATATTTTTTTCTCTGGTACCAGTTTGAAAATGTGTTTTTAAATAAAATTGCAATTGCTGTTTTTAGAATGGACTTTTTCTGGCTGCGATCCAAATATTAAAAGAACTTTTTCGTTTAGAATTTTGCAATTAATTTTACAGTAAGAAAGCGGTTTGGAAATAATTGTTTTTGGAAAGGAATTTTATTTGTTATTTAGGGAGAGTGCTAAGTATGCGCTACTTGACATCGTCTTTATTTTTGAGGAAGTATGTGCAAATAACTCGATTGATTCTTTGATGCAGGAAAGCTTTTTAGCGCGCCGCTTTAGCGGGGAGTAGTTTATTAAACTTTTCCTTGGTACTTTAAAGGCGAGCCGCCTTGGCGGCGAGTAGTGAATTGAAACTTTCCTCGCTACTGTAAAGGCGAGCCGCCTTGACGGCGAGTAAACTGTTTAAACTTTCCTCAATTCTTTAAAGGCGAGCCGCCTTGGTGGCGAGTAGTTTTCTCAAACTGCCTTCACTACATTACAGCCCGTGCAACGCCGGGCTACGCAGCTAGTATTTAAAAAAAAAAATGAACTTCTTTGGATTTCATTTTATGTTACCTCACACCAGAAGCCATGTAAGTATCTTTCTTTTTTATACAGATGTACTGTAAATTTATTCTTTAAAAGGTTTACTAATAGCAACCGCAGTTAAAGTTCGTTAATCACATTCCTGCACTCAATAATGATTTAACTGGGAGATTATCTAAACTACACCCCAAATGATGTCCTCACAGGTTTGGTCTTGTTTTTTAAAATTAAAACTTATACTATTTAGGTAATACATTTCATGCACCGATTGTTTTATAACTTGTTTTATTATTATTAGTATTTTTTAACCTCTTTTTCAACATAAAATATTGCTAGTCCCTAATGTGCTCGATAGGAATAAGGGTACATTATTCTCTTTATTTTCCATACATTTTTTCACCCAGCATTTATGGTTCCCACATATGTGCTTGATTGCACAACTAGTTACTTAATTTCGAATAACAGCAGAAAAGGCACATTAACTCCCAAATGCTTTTTAATATCTCGAAGGAAATGGGGGATAACTGAATATATTTTGAAAAACACTAGTGGAACTTACGCTGAGATGAGCTAAAAACATATCCCCTACAAACATGCATTATTTCCGGGAAAAAAATGTAGTTGGTAACTATGTATTTGCTGGTATTTTTAAAAACGTTTCCACAAATATGTATCTGTGATTTAGTTTTACACACATACTAGTGAACTATAGTGTTACCGAAACATTATTTTGGTTACTTTCTTTTATGTATCAGAATAAAGAACGGCTGACAACACGAAACAGGATTACGTCTTAATATTACGGTAATCCTTTTAGTATCCAAGGAATTATTCAACACATGCATCAGTTGCATTTGAATAAATAAAGGTAGGACGATAGGGCTATGTTATTTTATTTGTTATTCTATTCTATCTTAAATATGCAAAGGTAAAGGATTTGCATTGTACAAATAAGGGTTTGTTTCTTATGCAAATGTTGAGCACACTTTGAAACTTTGCTTAAGATAAGCTCAATATTTTCGGAAACAAATAAATACATAAACGGCCACAAATATTTACTTTTTGAAATAGTATTACGAATATTTCAATAACAAAGTGACTGAGGTTTTTTGTCATTCTTTTTTTATGCTTCTACCTCTTGGGATGTAGGTTAGTTGAACGAAACATTTTCAATCAATGATAAATACAGATAAATCTACTTTTGGTCGAACAACAGTTTCGATTCAAAATTACAAACACGTTTTGATTCAACTTACTTTTTTTCCCTAGCGATATTACAAATATCAAGGATAATTACAGATGATATGTTGTAATCGAGTAGTATTAGAGTCGATGTGGGTTTTGCTTTGCAAGATAGATGTTAACCACTTTATTAGTATGAAACAAATGGTTCCAATATATTGCCCGTATTAAAATGTAAAAAAAAAACGTAAGCAATTAACATTTTTGATTGATTGACTCTGCAATCTGACTTTAAAAAAAAAAACTGTTATAGGTCATGTATTGCTCCATGAGTAATATATTATTTTCCAGATCAATTAAATGACTAACACTATACCATTTTTCTTTTTTTTTCTTTTATTGTAAGTAAAAACTTTTTTTTTTCACTTCTTTATGGGATTGATCAACAGTTATGTTTGGTTTTATTGTTTTCTTTAATAAGGGATAGTTAGTTCCATGAAGCTCCATTACATTCATTAGATTTCTCTTTTCTAAATTCCCCATATAGCCATTTTTTGACCTTTCTTACCTTTAATCGAAGGTTTACTGTGCCACAACGTTTTAGCCATTTTTTACTTTATCTGATAATAATTCAAAGCTGTTTTTGGACATAATTGCTATTTAAAAAATAGTGTATAGATAAAAAAAAGCCTAAAATTACAAATTTATCTTTGTTTGCATGTAATAGCCATTTACAATAATTTTC
Organism: Uloborus plumipes; assembly: GCA_038373865.1. Lineage (NCBI taxonomy): Eukaryota > Metazoa > Arthropoda > Arachnida > Araneae > Uloboridae > Uloborus > Uloborus plumipes. The sequence goes on from JAXGGA010005152.1 coordinate 32,091, forward strand.
CCTGAAATTTATCTAATTTTTTTTCACTCCTCTTCCTGTCAATACATTGTTCTTCTACAACAGCGGTTCCCAACCTTTTGTCCGTTTTGAAACTCTTCCACATCCTAAACGAAGTTGGAGAACCTCTTGTGCACTAAGTAATAAGTATTTTTAGTTTAAGAAACAATAGTTCAAACCAACAAGTATAATAATTGCTGTATATAGAAGAACAAGAATCGCTAGAAACCAAACTGATAGCTGGAAAAATGTATTGCAGAACAGAAGAAATTCAACAGAACAAATGCTGTGATAATTCTTTAAGGCTCATCAGCAACTTCGAGAAAAAGAGAAATCTTAATGGGATGGTTGTGGAACAAAGAAGTACAAAGTTTTGCTTAACAGTTTCTGTCTGACATTAGATTCAGCATTTAACTTGATTCTGCGTTTGTATCAATGTATTGAAAATTCTTTTTTCCTATAGAAAAGTTATACAAAGGGGTAATTAAATTTAAAATTTCTTTTTCTAGCACAACAGTGCAATTATTTGAAGGACTGTAAAATGTAGTAAAAATACCCTTTTGAGGAAATATCTCAGATTGACTAAATGATTTTTTCCCTCAGTAAAATTAAATGATTAAAAAAAAAAAAACTTTTGAACTTGAGACAATCTCAAACATTTTTTTTTTTAATTCTGCCAGGACAATATTATTTTCGTGCTCCCCCTTTCATCTCTCGTGAACCCCCAACGGTTCGCAAACCACTTGTTGGGAACCGATGTTCTGCTATTTTGCAGGTTAATCTTTGAAATTAATAAGGTCAACCGACAACAGTGATTTTTATTGCATCTTTTTCAGCTGAATCTTTTGTCTTTTACTTAATTCTTGCTCTTTATTTCGATTTTTAACATACAAGAGTAAGCGGATATTTTTTTTACATAAAAGTGCGATTGCCGAAAACATATGAAAGTCTAGTTTTCAATATGGAAACTTATGTACTATAGATTTCTGAGATAATTCAAAAAATTTCAAATTTACGCTGAGAAAAAATCCAGTTTCTGGGAAATTCGGACACCGTCAATTTTGCACTTTATTTTCATGTTTCAAAACATGTGTGCTCCGTTTCAGGCAGCCCCTGATGGGAAAAAAATTCTATATTAATGCCATTTCACGATAAAGTCGCCACCTTGTATCCCACCTGCCGCTAATATATGAGCACTTCATTAAAAGGTAGTGATTTTAAAGGGTAATGAACGAAATTGTGTTGGTTAAGAAGTCACAAACCAGTGAGGGATTTGTTGGGCAAAAAACGCTATTAATTACCCTTTGAAATAACTACTTTATAATAAAATATATGAGCGTCACGTGTGGGGCAAAGTGCCGCGTTTTTGTGGAGCATCAGGATACTATAAAATTGCAATTGAGTAAAATTATGATAATATATTTATTTTTGATAATTTATTTGCTGCGATAATGTTTCTAATATGGCTTCGTCATTTTGTCTGATGGTTTTGTTTTAGCTGTATGTCTGTCTTGTTCTCAAAACACTGATGTTTTAGTTCGAGAAGCTCAAAACATTTTGTACCTTGAAACACATTTTTACAATATACTTCTTAATTTGTGCTGTAAACTATTAATTTTCTTATAATTTCTGCACTAAGTGTTTTTCGAAATGATTGATGAATTAAGTTTAAACCGGAATACAATTTAAGAACGAATAAAAGAAATAATGACTATTTTTCAATCATACAGCTAAACATATTTTCATTTCCATTGTTTACTTCGAATTACTTTTTTTTAAATTCATAAAGGATCAAAAAGTTCCAATAATTTCAACATTTATAGTATCTGTCTCGCAAAATATCACACGCGTTCTTTATTTTTTTAATCACTGTTCCCAGGATATTTGTTTCTAAGGTTTTAAGTTTAAATTACTTAAACGTCAAATTTACTGAGTTTTACGACTAACTATTTTTCAAAAAACTGTCTTTATGACTAACTATTTTTCAAAATGCGAAACAGATATAGGATAAAAAATATTCTTCTGCATTTTAACATAATTAAAAAGAAAACGAGAATCAACGAAGTCATTTAGATCTTCGAACGAAGTTCATGTTTAGTTATTAAGTTATTTAAAAGCACATGTATGCAATTTGACAACTAAGGATTACATTTTGACATGTATGTTTTGTTTTATTTTACAGAAATCTCGTTATAATTCAGGCAGTGGAAAATGAACAAAACAGTCAGTAAAAACATTATTTGGGATAATTTAATGAAGAACATTTGAAATTCTATTCTTTGATGTCGATTTATTTTTTCTATTTGATTAAAGGAGGAGTAATAAATGCTATTAGGAGTTATGGGAGTTATAAGAGCTGGAAATGTAACATCCTTTAACTCGTTTAATTTTTTATTAGGACTGTGTGTGTGATAGAGAGAATGTGTGCCTTTTTTTAATAAAAGCTCAAAATAAAAATCAGCAAAAACTGAAACCATTAAAAATTAATGAATATTTAAGATTTTTTTTTTCGTAATTAAATAGATGCAACGTAAGATACATCCTCTAAACGATCTAATCACAATATTAATGGCCCCAGTAACTGTAAATGGACTAAGAATGTTAAACTCAGTATATTATTGACACGGAAGCGATTTTTGTATGACTTCTGCTCATGAAATGTAAATTGTATACATTAATCATCAAACTCTGTTTTAATGTCGTATACCTTGAAATAGAGAATTTCTTCTGTCAGTATCTATTTGCTGTTTGAAAGATTGTATTTAAATCATGCCAGTGTTTTTCGCATGTTAGATGCGGAGCTGATGTTTTCATGATGTAAAAATATTAAGTTCAGATGCAAACTTGTATAAAGATTTTTTTCTAATTAATAATGCATTACAAATGGATTTTTCAACTGAAGTTGAGTCAAAAAAATTGAAGCGGGTCTTTAAGGATTTTCAAAATATTTTTACAATTTTTCTTTTTTTTGACCCTACTCCTTTTTTAGTTGGGGAGCACATTTCTTAACTTTTCCCCATGAAAATGTTAAATAATGTCATGTTTTTTTTTCTTTTAATAAACAATGTTATCTAAGCGCATGAAAAAAAATTTAACACACTTAATATTAACGTATCTTATTTTCGCAAGATTTTTTTTTTCAAAATTTCGCCTGACTATTTTTCTTTATGACCAATAAAGGAAAATCATTTGTTTGAACTTATCAAAATAACTTACTAAATTATTTTTTCCCCTAATGCAGACAGACAGCTTTTTTTTTTTTTTTTTTTCAGGATACAAATTTGGGCAGAAATATCTTCTTTTAATCAAAGAGGAAAGTGACAGAAAAATAGTGAATTAAGAAATTAAATATCAATGCTTGAAGATCTGTGGATAAAACAAAAAAGATTTTTCCAAAAATTTCAAAAACTATCTTTCTTTCTGCGCACTCATAGTTGATAAAATAAAATTAATATTTTCCCTTTCTTTTAAAAACAGATAATGTTTATTGAAATACTAACTATCTTTTTAAAATGTATAAAATCTTCAAATTTAAAATGTCGATTTTTTTTCTGCTTAATATTATGCTTGAAGGAAGTAAATGTAAGTTCAGAACTAGAAAACTGAGAAACCAAAAGTAAAAAAAAAAAGAAACATTTATTGCCGTACATAAACAAAAGCAATGTGTGAAAATATAATTGAAATTTATTTCACAAACCAGACTTGAAATATTAATCGCACATAAGGTATGAATCAAAAAAGGTAGCTCTGTGACACCTTATACTATGATATTACAATCATATATATCTCTCTGCTTATTTTCCACTACTTAGTTAAAATTACTAGATTGTATATAATACCTTACGGGCATACAAATTAAAACGATAAAAATAAGTAGTTAAAGTAAAGAGAGGCAATTTTTCATTGGCTGCTGTAAAAGCAAAAGAAAAAAAAGAAAGCAAGAAAGAAATACAATAATTTTCCTCTTTAAGTTTTTGCAAGATTTTTTATGACACCGCCAGTTTCTTCAATTAGGTTCACACTGTTAATATGAGTTTAAACTAAGGATGCATAATAAGGGCAGACAGAAAACAATCATTGCATTAGTTTTAATAATAAAAGTTCACACAACCAAAGCGATAGTGAAACTAACAATTTTTCATTATATCAACGCTATTTTTCCGCAGAACTACACCATTTTGGCCTTTATTATTATTTCTGCTAAAATCTCTTACAGCTCTTATATTCTACTAGATCAACAGTAGTTATAAAGTACCAACTGTCAGTATCTAATTTTGAAACACAATTTTAATAATTGAGTAAGAAGGCACTTAAGTAGAATAAGACGCAAAATGGCTTTAGGGAATATTTTGCTCGAAAACAAGCGTCGTATGGGTGTTTTTCATGAGTCGGGAGGGGGGGGGAGGAGGAGTGGAGTGGAAGCACTTCCTTAAGGTCATGTGGTGTAAGCTGCATTTTAATCTAGGGTTTTTAAAGTGTTTTGCCGAAAGGTAAGGTGTAGTAAACATAAGTTTCATTTAGTGTTTGAAAATACGTCATTTGAGAAAATATGATTTAAACAATTTGATTTATTTTGTTTTGAAAAAAAAATGATAAAAAGCAGTAAAGACATAACTACTGTATAGTTATCCCTAGGTTAAGAATCAAACATTATTAAATGCGTTTCAAGTAAACTATTAGTTTGTGTCAAAGCTATCCCGCCTTTTTAAGATAACCTTGCACCCTGTCATAAATGACATGTCAAATTAAATAGTAAATGTATGTTTCAAATTTAATACAGTAAAATAAAATTCCTAATGTTTAAAAATACCCTGTTGTACAGTACTACATAATATGATTTATATTTTCTATAATATTACATTGAGTGTTACAGTGTAGGGCAAGAGATTTTAACAAGTTAAAATATAGCTTCTGAGTAGTAGCTGCAGAGCTTTTTCACTTAACGACACGATAACGGCAAAAATCGGCCTTGTACATTACAATGATCAGTACGGTATCGGGTCGTCTGCTGCTCTTCTTTTCATTCAACCGATATCGTTTCGTATACCATCGTTCGCTTTCAAACAAAGTAAAAGGATTAATGGTTATCGGGCTTACACAAAAGAGGCAACGGGTGTGTTTTCCGATAAAAAAGTCCGACCAACATTATCGGATTGACATAGACGACAAAATCGTCAGATAAGTAGATAATGAATAGAAAAGTAGAAGACACATAGTATCAATGTTAATGCATTTAGCGTTCGTGAATATCCGATAATGACAACAGCTTATTAATTATCACTGTGGTATGGGTAAGTGGAAAATGCTGTCAGAACTATTGAAGTACACAGTTCGCTGCGTACACTATTTCCAACTATTTTCCTTTTGTACAACAAGTAGTAAACAACTTTTATCATCTGTGTGAATGTGATACTAAACCTTTTAGGTTTTTTTAATTCAAATATACCGTAAAATTTTTAGTTCCTTTTACTTGATATGAATAACTGCATACATTTCATTTAAATTTATTTAAATTGTTATTTAATTTTCCATTCCTCATGCAAATATAAAGAGTCTAAGTTATCCTTTCAAATGTTTGAATCTGAGCGATTTCGTTGCACGGAGAGCGACACGTGAAAATAACGGCACAGCTAACGTTTCGATATATGTTATTGTGCATGCATACAATGATATCTCAACTAATTAAATTACCTCGTCTTCTCTACAGTCTCTTCGAAATCCAGATTAACGGTAGGTAATATTTGCCCTTGTTGTCTACAACAATCATTGATACTGTAGCATTCTCTTCCCACTGCAATCAATTTATATAAGCATTGTACACAGTATATGCTTAGGGTTACCCGTCAATTACTTTGAGTTAATATGAGTGCAAGCTTTATGCCGCTATCTCGATTGTTGAATGGCGTTATACTTTTGAATTGAAGACAGTGCTTTTGTATTATTCATTATTAATCCATTTATGCCCAGTGGCCTAAAAACAGGACGCTTGTTAGTTACTGCATACAAAAACCTGTAATGGATAAATCATTTTACTAAAGCTGTTTTTCACAAGTTAAATAGTCCTTCTTCTTGAGAAAACCAGATAGAGCCACTAGTGGGACATCAGAGTTTATTTATTGACAGCTATTTTCAGACAAATCATTCAAGCAACGATCCAGCATGGGTAGCCATAGAAAGTACTGTCTGTTTGCGTTTTGTGCGCCTGGCAGCCACAAACGCTTCCATCTGAAAAAGGGGAGATAGGTTTAGGATGCGCACTTCTCAATGCCTTCAGCTTTTGTTCGTTTGCTACTTTCTCGTTGCATTTCCCCCTATTTCGAGAAAGTCAGAAGAGACTTGGCGCGTGCGCAGATGCGGCGGAGGTCGCACGAAGAAATTTTAGACAGTAAGTTTTTGTTGCGAGCTTTTTTTTTCATAAAATTAAACTATTTTAAAATGATTTGCTTAAAATTGATCACAGATGTCTTCTGTAATGTTACTTTGCAAAAGTAAAGTCAAGTAAGGTCGTATTTTGAGCACATATCTGCCTAGTGTCTCATAAACAGGACAATAAATAACTTAATAAATATGTCAACGACGAACTATTTTAAGCCTAAAATTAATGTAAACTATTCCAAGTAAGAGTTTAAGCAGATAAAAATCGAAAAAATAATTGTTAAAAAAAACCCGGGCATAAATGGGTTAATAGTATCTATTTGTGACAGTATTTTTGAGTCGTTCTGCAGTGGCTCGAAATTAGTATCGCAACACCCAGCTAGAGAATTTTATTCCTTAGTTTTGTTACAATTTTCTTGGAGAAAAAATTAAAGCAGTAATGCACATTAAGCTTTTAAAGACATGATCCTAATGCATAAAAAGAAAACAATGCTGTCAAAATAGAAATTTGTTCAGGTTTCACGCTATTTTTTTAAAATTTAAAAAGTTGCAAAAGTAAATTACACTATTGCAACTACTGTAAGAGCACGAATCTAATGCTATATGCCTTTGAAAAATTTATATTTCTATTATGAAGTATATTTAAGTAAAAAATACAAAGCAAAGTTTTGTGTTTCCTTTATACATTAATTATGTTTGCTTTATGTTTAATACGGTATTAATTAAAAATATAATAATTTTGAAGATTATGTAATGAATGCCCAAATTAAAAATCGGCTGATAGACACATTGGAGCTACTATTTCCTTTAAGACACAAATGTGACTTTCCATTATGAATTTAGCTTCAAAGCTACGTGTAAGCAACCTAAACACTTGGGTTTGTTAAATATCGGTGATACGCTTAAATTTAAGAAAATATCTTATCTCAAATAGTATGCTTTAATATAAATTTAATATTTTGTTGTATAAAATCATATTAGGTCTGTTCTATCAAAATCCAGCAGAACACACATGTATAACAGTTTGAAACTTGAATAGTTTCTGATTATTTTTATGCATTTATCATCAAACATTTCATATTTCACTGAAATACGATGCTTCCCTTATATTTTTTTCTATTAACACTATAAATTTATCAACACACACTCACAATTTTATTTTTCATAAACTCATAAACATAAAACTAAGAGGCACAGAAATGTTTTTAAAATATGTACTACCATTTCAATACATATTGTGTAAACTGAATTATTATTTTTCTTTTAACAAGAAAAGACCAGTGTTACAATACTTCTTTTTGTCGGGAAGACACAATGGGTGGATGAAGTTTAAATTAAGTTACTTTTATTACAGAAGGGCATGCTTTATTTGTTCTTTCACTTCGAATTTTCGATTTTTGTAGTAAAAATATATTGCGTAGCTGCCTCGAGAAATGAATAAATAGTATATATGTTCGTTCAACAATTCATTTTACTCGCAATGAATACATTATTTCTCACAAGAAAAAATATTTTTTCGATATGAAACTTGCTAGCAAACATTATTTACAAAAACAGATTCGCAATAGTTACTTTTATTTAAAATATGCATATTTTCCATGTTATATTTAGAGAAAAGGAGAAAATTGTAGAAACAGGACTTCCTGCGTAATATGATTATGAAGCAAACTAAATATTTTTCTGTTGTGTGTTCCAAACTTCTATTTATATTTTTGGAAAATAATTGGATAGCCTATGTTCAGTAATCCTAAATTGGAGGTATTACATTATTACTTTAATTAATTGTGTTAGTTATGACTTGGAAATGTTTGCATTAACATAAGAAGAAAAAATGAAAAATTGGTTTTCCGCCTAGCTTTGGTGTTTGGTAAAAATTTGTTTTGTAACAAGGCTGAATACATCGCTGGCTGAATTTTTCATTCGAACTACAGTAAATTAACCACATATTGTATTAAAAATAAATAAAACTTTTACACTGCAATTTAGTATACTTCGACTGGCGTAAAGTCATGTTGCTCGCTTTGTGATTAAGGGCTTCTAAATCGCATAATTAGTTTGCTTGGAACTTTATTTTTAAGTAGCCGTACTGGAGTTTCTCTGAACGCTTTTTTTATTAAATACCGAGGAATGAACTTTGTAAAAGCAATTTTTTTGCTCCCCCGTATATAAGTCATATCAGCAAAAGCATATTTGATTTACTCTCAGTTCCGAGCACATATGCACTCAAAAGCTAAAGCCCCTTTATCATTTGTACCCGGTTCTTGCCATTTTACCAGACCAAGAAGTGAAAAGGTGTTTTTAGCCACGAATTTTATTTCCTATGCTACCCTTTTTATATCTACTTTACGAAACATAAGTGTTATAACAACAGCAATCAAATTGAGCTTTTATGATGCTTTAGAGTTCATGTCTATGTCTATGACGTTTCTCGAATTTCTTTCAGGCAAAAAATGCAATTTAAGTAAAGAGCCGTGTTGTTTTGTATTTTTAAAGAATTTCAATCGTAGGGCATGATGTTTGAACCTAGTTTCCCTCTTAAGCATCCTGTATTTAATTTAAGCTTAGTTAGTTTAATTTAGCTATTTTTAACTAATAGACAGATTAGCCTATTTTAGCAGACTATCATAGCATAATAGCCCATTTTTGATTTTATAACTTAGGTAATGTAGAAAAATTAGTAAAAGATTTCCTTTAAATTTAGATCCATTAAAACTAAATTCCAACTCTTAGACCAATTTGATTTCTAAAAAAAAAAAAACTATGCTCAAATGATTTATGTTGATGCAAAATTCTTCGAAAAAAAAATGCATGTACATATACAGAAAATTATAAAAAGCACTTTTTCTGAGTATTGCGACAAACTAAATTATGTAAAGCAAATATTTCAAAAGTTCAGAAGTACATGGAATAGTAAAGAAGAAAAAAGAAGGAAAATATTATGCAAAATAAATGTGGTGGGCAGAAATAACCAGAAGAAAGTTATTAAAGACTTTCAGAAAATGAAAAATGACTTTTCATATCCAACAACATTAAATATCCTTTAAAAACATCTCTAAGAAATGTAGTTCTTCGTCTGATGCTTGTTTAAACATTTACATTTTGATCATGATAAAATGATACCTATATCAAAAAAAAAAATATTATAAATAAAATACCTTTTGGAGCTTTTTCTAGGATTTATATAGTTAGTATATACGACTTAGGAAAATCTGCAACAAGATGTTACATTTAAAGAAAATACACATGATTTATTTCTTCTTTATATTAAATCATTTTTACTTCAATCAATAAAATGATTATTAGTTATTGCAACTAAAAATGTATGAATACAAAGTGGAAGGCACTAGCAAAAAGTGCATAAAAACTTGAAGGTAAAGTAGCTAGCTCACTTTAGAAACTCAGATTTGCTCAGTTGTAGCTCTACTTAGACTTCCCAATGGCTACAAATTCGGTGAAATATCTTTTTCGTCATCGAACATGAATATCATTGAAAGACAGCTTCAATTAGCTACCGTAAAATGGGGTGTATAGGAACAGCGGGGTCAATCGGAACAAAACTTCCCGACCGTACAACGAAATTCTTCATAAATAAACTATTGGGTATTTTTCACCATGAATTTTTTTCTTAGTAAGGTAAGATCATAAGGAGTAGGAAAAAATTACTTTTGTCAATCTGGAAACGCTATTGGCTTCTAAGGAGGGCTGCACGTGGAACGCTAGAAAACATCACATTTCCATAGACTGCAAAACTTCATATGCAAGATCAAACCTTCTTATATTTAGAAACTAAGAGTGGTATGTTTCAATTATACATGTATCTGAACAACAGAATACCGCATTAGAATTGACATTTTTTATAAATTGTGTCATAAAAATGAAGAATTCTGAAAAATGGCATCGAAAAAAAATTTGCGGGGTGAATCGGAACACTTAGTCCTGTTGTTCCAATTCAAACTTATTTGAAGGAAACTGTTTGAAAAATCAAGATTCTAACCCCAATTCTTCTAATCAAGACAAGGACAATAGTCCGGGAGCTAACTGTCAAAAATCAATGGAATACTGCAAATCGTGATAAGAAATGCCACTTGGTAGGAATGTTGCTAATGGCTATACAGTGAAATTAAGACCCAGAGGCACTTTCAAAAACCCTTTTAATCCAAGATGGCGGCGTTTTTCAAAATGGCGGCCTATGCTACTGCTTTTGCAATTTAACACACACAAAAGAGGTTTTTATATCAAATTATATGTTTTTCAGGCCAAGTATTTCATTTAGTATGTTGAAAAAAGCTAAATGTTCATTTTGATGTTTATTTTTTTATTTATTTTTAAGAATTATATTGTTTACGAGAACACTACATGTAGTATCCAAAATCTTTTAGAAAGTTAGCCAAATTGCGACCGAAGAAAATAAACTGGGAAACCTGGTGCGGTGGTAACCTAACCATGCTCAAATTAGTTTCCTAAGAACTCCACACACATCTACCAGCGGTGCTGCTATTGTTAGAAGCATTCCGAGAAGGCCCGTTTAGTCTGTGGAGTTAGCGACAGAAACAGCCGAAATATTTCACTTCCGGATACCAGTGTGAAATTTAGTACAGAGCTCATGTACATATATAAGAACAAAAAACCGCCGGGAGACACTTGATCAGGGGTCATGAACTCCCGTGATGACGTCATCAAGATGACCGCTTTTACAGGTAAATACGTTCGTTTAATTGCTTAAAACTCCATCATAGATTGAAATATTGCAAAACTCAAATGTATCATTTGAAAGCTCTTTAAAAGAGCTATTTGGAAAGATTTAATTTTTCTTTCTGATGTCAAGGTCCCACCTTTAATGACGTCATCAAAATGGCCACTTTTACAGGTAAATACGTTTGTTTAACTCCCCTAAAACTCCATCTTAGATTTAAATATTTCAAAACTCAACTATATCATCTGAAAGCTCTTTAAAGGAGCTATTTAGAAAGATTTAATTTTTCTTTCTAAGGTAAAGGGCCCACCTGTGATGACGTCATCAAAATGGCCGCTTTTACAGGTAAATACGTTTGTTTAACTCCCCCTAAAACTCCATCATAGATTTAAATATTGCAAAACTCAACTATATAATCTGAAAGCGCTTTAAACGATCTATTTAGAAAGATTTAATTTTTCTTTCTGAGGTCAAGGTCCCACCTGTAATGACGTCATCAAAATGGCCGCTTTTACAGGTAAATACGTTCGTTTAACTGCTTAAAACTCCATCATAGATTGAAGTATTGCAAAACTCAACTATATCATCTGAAAGCGCTTTAAAAGATCTATTTAGAAAATATTTAATTTTTCTTTCTGAGGTCAAGGTCCTACCTGTAATGACGTCATCAAAATGACCGCTTTTACAGGTAAATACGTTCGTTTAACTGCTTAAAATTCCATCATAGATTGAAATATTGCAAAATTCAAATACTTCATCTGAAAGCTCTTTAAAAGAGCTATTTAGAAAGATGTAATTTTTCTTTCTAAGGTCAAGGGCCCACCTGTGGTGACGTCATCAAAACAGCAGCTTTTACAGGTAAATACGTTCGTTTAACTCCCCCTGAAACTCCATCATAGATTTAAATATTTCAAAACTCAACTATATCATCTGAAAGCTCTTTAAAAGAGCTATTTAGAAAAATTTAATTTTTCTTTCTAAAGTCAAAGGCCCACCTGTGATGACGTCATCAAAATGGCCGCTTTTACAGGTAAATACGTTTGTTTAACTCCCCTAAAACTCCACCATAAATTCAAATATTGCAAAACTCAAGTATATCATCTGAAAGTTCTTTAAAAGAGCTAATTAGAAAGATTTAAATTTTCTTTTTAAGGTCAAGGGCCCACCTGTGATGACGTCATCAAAATGGCCGCTTTTACAGGTAAATACGTTTGTTATACATTTTCAATTCAAAATTGTTATAACTTTTCAACTATTTGTCTTAGAAAATAAAACCAAGCACTATAAAATAGCTCTTTTACAGCGCTTTCGGATGATATATTTAAGTTTTGCAATATTTAAATCTATGATGGAGTTTTAAACAGTTACATGAGTGCATTTACCTGTAAAAGCGGCCATTTTGTTGACGTCATCACAGATGGGCCCTTGACCTCAAAAAGGAAAATTAAATCTTTCTAAATAGATCTTTTAAAGCGCTTTCAGATGATATATTTGAATTTTGAAATATTTTAATCTATGATGGAGTTTTAGGGGGAATTAAAGAAACGTATTTACCTATAAAAGCGGCCATTTTGATGACGTCATTACAGGTGGGACCTTGACCTCAGAAAGAAAAATTAAATCTTTCCAAATAGCTCTTTCAAAGAGCTTTCAAATGATACATTTGAGTTTTGCAATATTTCAATCTATGATGGAGTTTTAAGCAATTAAACGAACGTATTTACCTGTAAAAGCGGCCATCTTGATGACGTCATCACAGGAGTTCATGACCCCTGATCAAGTGTCTCCCGGCGGTTTTTTGTTCTTATATATGTACATAAGCTCTGTACCAAATTTCACACTGGTATCCGGAAGTGAAATATTTCGGCTGTTTTTGTCGCTAACTCCGCAGACTAAATGGGCCTTCTCGGAATGCTTCTAACAATATCAGCGCCGCTGGGAGATGTGTGTGGAGTTCTTAGGAGACTAATTTGAGCATGGTTAGGTTACCACCGCACCAGGTTTCACAGTTTATTTTCTTCGGTCGCAATTTGGCTACCTTTCTAAAACATTTTGGATACTACATGTAGTCTTCTCGTAAACAATATAATTCTTAAAAATAAATAAAAAAATAAACATCAAAATGAACATTTAGCTTTTCTTTCAACATACTAAATGAAATTCTTGGCCTGAAAAACATATAATTTGATATAAAAACCTCTTTTGTGTGAGTTAAATTGCAAAAGCAGTAGCATAGGCCGCCATTTTGAAAAACGCCGCCATCTTGGATTAAAACGGTTTTTGAAAGTGCCTCTGGGTCTTAATTTCAATGTATAGCCCTCAACAACATTCCCACCAAGTGGCATCTTCTTATCACGATTTGCAATTTTCCAACAGTTAGCTCCCGGGCTACAAGGTTTTATTACCGTTTATCCCTTCTCGTGAGCAACTAGATCTTAGAATGACAAACAGTTGCAGATTTCAAAAGATTTTTTTTCCCAGGAGACTACTTTTTACTTAAAATACGAGGGGGAAAGTCACATAGACTTTATGTAGTAAAAATCCAGCACACAGACAGTGATGAATAAGCGTAAAAAGCTTTCAGGACAATCCCCGAAACCCAGAGATTTCAAGAAACTAAAGAAAAGACAAGAGTTCATCCCAGGAGATGTTATGAAAAAACTTAAGCCAAGTCACAATTGCTAGTTTTAAGGACAAGTACATATTTGTGAACGACATGAGTGACTTCCATTCATGTTAAATCTTTGTATTTCAATTCAAAAGCATTTCTTAAAATTACTTTTCATTTTTCATAAGTTCAAAATTATTTTGAATTTTGACAAATTATACACGTTTACTGGTATTGAAATTATGCATTTATTTGACAGTAATTATCTGTTCTTATTCTCCCCCATCAATATTACTCATTTTGTGAGACCTATTACAAATTAAATTGAAAAAAAATAAAAATTTTAACAAGTGTTCCGATTGACCCCTATCAGCAGGGTGATTCGGAACACCCATAATTTCCTATATATTTTAATAATAATTTTTCAAAATGCTTTGTCTTCGCTTGGAATATCAAAAGTAAAGCAAGACCGAAGTTTTTACCTAAAAAATCAAATTAAAAAAAATCTTTTAACTACTTTTTTTACAATCAAAGCTGAAAAGTGTTCCGATTCACCCCATTTTACGGTATTAATAAAGTTTCCCAATGGGCGAAGGAGAACGGCTTTGCCTTTTCTACCCAGAAAACATTCTGGGTTCATTTCTGTCCCAAAAGAGGACTACATCCTGATCCGAACCTTCTCAGTAATAACCAACCAATATCTGTAGAAAATCAAGGGAAATTTCTTGGGCTCATATTCGACAATAAATCTAAATTCTTGCCACATATACAAGAATTGAGGAAAAGATGCTTATTAAAATTAAACATTCTAAAAGTCTTAGCAAACACTTCTTGGGGTGCTGATACAGAGTCATTTTTAAGAATCTACAGGGCTCTAATACGCTCCAAAATTGATTATGGATGTCAAGTTTATGGTTCCGCTGCTAAAAGCTATCTCAAGATCCTGGATCCAATACATAATCAGGCACTACGTATTTGTACAGGGGCTTTCAGAACATCGCCAATCAACAGCTTACATGTGCTTATACATGAACCTTCCCTTAACAATAGACGTCTTAAACTGTCCTTAAATTTTTATTTAAAAATAAAACCATATACGAACCATCCTTTACATCGTCATATTTTTAACCCATCTTATGTATTCTTATTTCTACACCGACCATCAGAAACCCCAACGTTTGGGATCCGAATGCGTCAAGTGCTATCTGACTTGAAACTATCCGATTTTAATGCCCCCAACTTAACTGAACCAATTGAACCATGGTGTGAAATAAGTGTCCCGACAATCAAGGACCTATATCAATTCCCGAAAGAAATTACTCCCAATATAATTTATCAACAAATTTTCCAGGATATCCGAAGCAAATATTCAGAACATAAAGAGGCATTCACTGACGGATCAAAAGCTAGTGATCACGTCGGCTTTGCTACTATAATTGATGGTCAAGTACACGCAGGTAAAATAAATTCATCTTGCTCGGTTTTTACTTCAGAAATCAAAGCTATAATTACCTCCCTCCAAGCAATAGCCAAATCATCCCACAAGAAATGGGTGATATATACGGACTCGAAGAGTTCACTTGAAGCTATCACTCACTGCAATAACAATAGCCATCCTATGATCATTCAATCTTACCATTTATACAAACGTCTTATTCAACATAGTTTTCAAGTTCTCTTTTGTTGGATCCCTGGTCATGCAGGGATTGCAGGAAATGAGGCAGCTGATGCTGCAGCTAAAGCAGCAAGCATCCAGGTTGAAGATAGTGTTCCTTTCGAAGATATAAAAAAAGCTATTAAAGACTGCCTGACCACCTACTGGCAGCAGGACTGGAGTAGAGAAACGCAAAATAAACTACATTCCATCCAGTCCTCGACGAAAGGTTTCAAAACACTAAAGAACAACAGGAGAGAACAAGGTGTAATAGCCCGTCTTCGTATTTGTCACACCAGGTTCACCCACAAATATCTTTTATGCAATGAAATATTTCCAATCTGTAACTCATGTAAAGTATCTCAGACAGTGTTGCATATTCTAAGCCACTGCCCTGTTTTTAATCAAATTCGGTTTAAATATTCTAATCATTTTTATCCAACTTTGACGGAGTTGATGGGGACACACTCCACCCTAATTTGTTCCCTTTTCTTCACGAGATTGGTTTTATGTCTCTTATTTAGTATTTTAACTTTGTCATCTTGTTATGTGTTTCTGATTTTACTCGAAATTTTTGTCAGTTCTTTCTTTAACATGATCAGTTTAATTACTAAACGTCATATATGTCTGCTTTGAAAAGTTTTTGCTGCTTTTGTGGTCTCGATCAAAAACACTTGGCAGTTTTTGCTTCTATCTTGGCAGTTATTGCTTAGTTAAAATTTTAAACGTTGTTCGTGTCTTGTTCCGAAGTGTTTTTAAAACTTTAGAAGTTTTATATCCATTGTATTTTAGATTATTTCAGTTCTGACATATCTTCATTTTTTTAAATAAATCATTGTTTGACGCAGTATAGCCTAATAAGGCTCTTGAGCCAATAAACACAATATAACCAACCAACCAACCAACCAACAAATTCGGTGAATATTTGACAAAATACGCAGTCTCAAATATCAATTAAGAAATAAAGGTGCTATACGTGTGCTAATAAATTCTGAAAACTGGATATGTTTCGCGAGGAAATTCTTGGAGGAAGGCATTTTTGACCCAGGACAGTGGTTGATATTAATATTAAATTTTTGAAGGGCGAAAGCCCACCTCTGCAATCTCGAAGATTGAGGAGCACTTCTTGTCAAGTATGGCAAAGGATTATGATCAGTATAAAATTCTATTTCACTACCAAATACCCATACTTCAAATTTTTTTAAACTCCATACAATAGCAAATGCCTCACGTTCTATTGTGGACCAAGCTTGCTGAGCCTTTGTCAGCTTTTGACTCACATAAGCAATAGGATAACACTTATCATTTCGCTTTTGTGAAAGGCAAGCAGCCACGCCAATCTGAGACGCATCCGAATGAATAATAAATGGCTTATTAGGAACAGGAGAATAAAGAGAGGGGGCTTCCACCAGGGCCCTTTTCAAAAGAGCAAAAGTGGAATTATGTTCTTCAGTCCATGGAATAGGGTCAGGAACTCTTTTTTTGGTGAGCTCTGTCAGCGGGTAAACAAGCTCGGAATACTTTGGGATGTACTCCCGGTAATAGTTGCAAAGTCCAAGGACACTTCGGAGTTCCTTCCTTGTCGTAGGTCGAGCTAAACCTTTTATTGCCTCAGTTTTTTCAGGATCTGGCTGATGCTTCCCCGAACCAATTACGTGTCCTAAGTATCTAATCTGCGTTTTAATGAAAGCACACTTCTTGAGATTTATTGTGAAGTTTAGTTCATCAAGCTTTGTGAGGATTAAATTCAAATGAACAAGATGCTCATTCCAATCTTTGGAGAAAACAGCAATATCGTCAATGTAGGCACGTGAGAATTCCCTATAACAATACAATGCTTTGTTCATTTCCCGCTGAAATGTAGCAGACGCATTTTTTAGACCGAAGCTCATAACTTTGAATCGATATTGCTGTCTGTGAGTTTTAAATGAAGTCAGATTTCTGCTATCTTCGTCCATAGGAATAGCCCAGTATCCCTTAAGTAAATCGAGTGTTGTAATAATGTTGGCACTCCCAATAGACTGAATTAATTCAGTTGCATCTTCCATGGGAAAGTCATCTGACAACGTCACCGAATTGAGCGCTCTGTAATCGACACAAAGTCGCATGCTTCCATCTTTCTTGTTGACACAAACAATCGGATAAGCAATTTCAGCATCACTTTCTTCAATCAAATCAAGTCTTAGTAGTTCTTCAACTTGCTCGTCAACTTTTACTTTCAGTGATTCTGGAATTCGATATACAAATGGTTTCTTTCTTTCTGCATTTGGCTTCAAACGGATCTTATGTGCACCTACTTTAGCTATTTTCACATTCCCGGTGAAGACAGACTGATGCTCCATCAGTAGATTTAACAGCTGTTCTTTCTTTACACCATCTAAATGATTCAAATCTGCTTCGTCGATAATTTTTTTAGCGGTAGAACTTGATAAGTTAGGTGTTGGATGTATCTCTCCGAATTCGAGCTCATCTTCAAAGATTACTCCAACCGCAAGAGCACGAGGATAGTATTTCCTTATTTTATTGACGTGAACGTGTCTCACACTTCCATCCGGTAATTTAACTTTGTAAGAATGAGGAGGGTGGTGTTCAACTATTTCCCCTGGTCCGGTCCAACGGGCGTAAATCTTATTACTGCTGTCAGGAATAAGCAAAACAACTTTTTCTCCCAGGTTAAAATGCCTTACAGATGACTTTCTGTTAAAATAATCCGCGTAAGCCTTTTGTTTTTGGGCAGCAGTCAATGATGCACTTTCTGCAGCTTTCTCCATTTTAATTTTCATTTCTTGGAGATACTCGGCAACTGGTTGGGAAATATTTGTTGGAAGATGTATTTCACCTGCCCATGACGACTTGAGTATAGATAAAGGACCCCTAGCTTCTCTACCGTAGAGTAGTTTAAATGGCGATACGCCTGTAGTAGTATTTGGGACTTCACGATAAGCAAATAAGAGGAAAGGCAGTTGACGATCCCAATTTCTACGATCTTCACGGATGACATGATGAAGCATATCTTTCAACACTCTATTCCACCGTTCAACTAATCCATTACTGGCCGGATAGCCTGGGCATGAAAATCTGGGACTACATCCAATTCGTTTTATGAATTCCTCAGTAAGAGCAGATTTGAAATTTGTTGCTTGATCGCTGGCAATTATGTTTGGTATTCCGGTCCTTGAGAATATCTGCAGTAACTCGTCACATGCAGACTTGGCTGTAAGGGTCCGCAGTGGAACTGCTTCAGGCCAACGAGTATGTTGATCCATCATAGTCAAAACATATTTATGTCCTCTGCTGGAAGGAGGATCAATTGGTCCAATGACATCAATGTTAACTACTTCAAAGGGTAAATCGGGACGACCTACTGGTGTTATTGGCACCCTATCTCCAATTTTTTCTGCTTTCCGAAGCTGACACCCTTCGCAAGTCTGGACAAAAGTAGCAATTTCACTAGACATATTAGGCCAAAAGAAATTATACCTAATCCTTTCTTTGGTTTTCTTAACCCCCATATGTCCTCCGAAAACAGACTCATGAGCTAATTTCAAAACCACGCCCACTTTACATCGCGGTAACACTAGCTGCAATACTGGTTCACCAAGAATTTTATCCTTATGATAAATTAAGTCCTCAATTAGCGTAAAATTACCTTTGTTAAGCTTTAATTCGTCTCGAATCTTCACAAGAGAACTACAATTATTCTGCTCTGTGGTGGGGGGAAAAATACACCAGGTTCGCCCATTCTCTCTCAGGTGGAGCGAAAAATCGTCGCGTCCCGCAATAACCACTTTGGTTCGCCCCTACTCTCTCAGAAGAAACCCAAGGTCCAAAAAACATGAAACAATTTGCCGTGGAGAGGGGTCCAGTCTTTGAGTGAGGAAGTTCTTGCAACACTGACTTTGCTTAGGTTTGCAATGGAAATAAAATGTGTATCTCACCCACATTCTCATGCCGCTATTCGTACCAATAAAGTGGAGAAGGTAAGATAATCCAAATTCCACATTCAGTGGGGAGGTAAAATCAACACCACACTCGACCGACGATGCCATGATATAAAAGGAAAAACAGATAAACTTTAGAACCAAAATAAACACACATTATTCAGGAAAAACACATGGATTTCTTAGGGAAAACATAAACAAGTAATTTATTGAAACATGTTATAGAGAAAATACTCCCATTGAAACATTAGTACTAGTTGGAAGCGTAACTTCTTGGTAAACAAAACATGGGTATCGCAGCAGTTTGGGCTTTGTATGGAGAACACTCTACAAAAGGATGACATGTTTCACATATGCATAAGAAACTCAATTCTCTGTATATTCAGAATTTGTCTACACCAAAAAACAATTACCATACTATTATTTTAACATTTCCAAAGGATGACATGTTTCACATATGCATAAAATAACTCAATTCACTATATATGCAGAATTGACCATGCCAAAAAGCAATTTCGATACTAATATTTTTAACATTTCCAAAGGATGACATGTTTCACATGTAAGAACACTCAAATTACTATATATTCAGAATTCGTTTACAACCAAAAACAATTTCCATACTTTGATTTCTTCGCATTACCCGCAATAAGCCACCCCACTCTGACCAGGGTTAACATATGATTCACTGCACAAAACATTTCTCGCATGTTCGATTTGAGTGGGTGTTTAACCCTCCTCTCGGGCTAAAAATAGGAATTTGTGAGCAAAAAGGGTTCTTGTAATTCCTCGCACGGGGAACTAAAAATTGAGGAAGAAAAGGGAACGCTAGAGAATTAAAAGTTACTTCGTGTAATAGTCATCGTCAGTCGGCTCAGGAGGAACGGTGGTTTCCGCAGCCTGTTCCAGCTTCCCGCTGCTCACTGCCCGGGGACTCGAGGGGCTCCAGCGATATCTCCAACCCTGCTTCTGCGGGCTCCTGTCACCGTCCGTTCGCCACCGTCCTGGGTCCGGAGGTCCTCCCTCCCCTCGCTGCTCAATTTTCTAGATGCACCATCTTGGAGGCTCTAATTCCGAGAGAGAGAGCCCGAGTTTTCCAACAGTTGCTTTTGCCAGAGAGCCACACACAAAACTTCCTGGGAGACCGCGCCGAATTCCTTCCCATAAAGCCAAGTCCTTGACCTCCGCTTTCCCTATTCGCCAGCGGGCTCGCCAGCATCCACGTGCCTTAGTTTCCGTTAGAGTTCTTGCGGTTGAAAAAGTTCGTTACTTCATTTGCATTTTATTCTCTGGGAAAACTGTTGGTCATCCGCATTTTCTGTAGACGCTGCATTCCCGGGGCTCGCGCTCGCTTTCTGGGCTCTGTTTTTCGTGGGAACGATGAATGGGTGCAGTTGTAAAGGGATTTAAATGTGATACCATGTGATACATATCACATATCCCCCCTTCGACAACCCAAAAAAAATGTGCCTGGGTAGATTGTTTTCAAAAATGTATACTATTGCTCACCTTCCCACAGAACAAGGGGTGACCTTTGTGGTTACTATAAAAATCAACTCTGTTTCAACAAAAATTTACAACACATTTCAATTATATTGTGACCAGTACACATAGCAATAATACTAAAACAAAAATTTTGCACAATTGTGCACTCGAGAGAAAACCTGGAAGATCCTACATACACTTCTTGCATGTATCAAGTATACTTATTTTGAGAAAAACCAAAGGAATGCAAATGATACACAAAAGTACACCACCGATGTCAAATGGGAATCCAGTTCAATTTGTGCACTCACCAGGAAAATCTTTATTTTGACTGGGTCACATCACTAGTATTTTTTTTTTTTTTTTTTTTTGTGTGCCTAAAAGTTAGTTTAGAATCAAAGTAAGTTACCTCTAACTCAGTGAGATCTAAACTGAATGACGTCAGAATTTTGTTTTCAAAAAAGGAAGAGTGATGCCCAACACTTCAACCAAAACAGGGGAAAAAGGTAGTTGCAACATTTAACAGGGCTGATGATCACTGAGTAGTGCAATTAGAACAGCAGATTCCCTCTGACATGTCCTCAAGCTGCAATGATACAATTAAAGGTGACAATAATGATGAACAAAATAAGCATAATAATTCAACTTTTATACACAACAGAAAAAATTTCGCATGACATAGATAATTTGTGAGTATACTATATAGGAAAGATTTCACCAGGAACGTTACACCACATATGAGCTTTGGTGATGACTATCACTACTTATGTTACTCAGACTGATTCAAAATATAATATGCTTTCCGAGTAAGAAAAACAATACGAACTGGTGACCTATATAAAGAATCATTTTGACGAGGTCTCAGACAACCAAAACTTTTGCCTTATTATGTCAATTACTTCTAAGAACAAAGCTGTCCATCTATCAGGACCAGATATCAACTAATTTCCCATGTTTCTCTTCACATTGTGTTATGGGAAAGGTATACTGTAACAATCAAATGACCGTCTATCAAAATATACACAAAATAGCTTTGGTGAATGTAAAAAGGCATTGAGTAACAAAACTGGAAAAAGACAATCATGCTTTTTCTTTCAAATAAAACACCAAGAAAAGAAAATCTATGTCACTAAAAATTTTAACTCTCAACGAATCTTCCACTTCCCATAAAATTTTTTCGCTTGTTCATCATATACATATAAAAAATAACAATATACAACACAATGAATGTAAACTTAAAAAGCAATTGTTTGTAGTGACTTCCTTGACAATTCAGCACAAGACATTGCTAGTCTCCCAGTGACGGGGCGTAGACCGTTTCCAAAACAAAAGGCAGGGGCTCACAAAATTAAAAAAAAACGACGGCCGTGAGGACCACCATGCTTACCGACATACATGACCGCAACAGAATCCTAACGCGACAAAAGCAAACAGGGCATCATTACCTTTGTACCAGTCGAGACGATTTTCTGGCGACGTTGATTACTATTGCAACACCAGAAAACTGTCCGACCATGAAGTCCTCGGCACGGGAATTAATTGTTACCAGGAGAGTGGGTATCTTGTGCGGAAATTGAAAAGGTAAGTCATCTACGAAAAGTGACATATAAAAAGGACAACACGATTTTGTCTGTATTTGTTTGTGCATTAGCACTGTGATATACCAAAAACTTAAAAAAAACAAAATAATCCCCAAAACCCAAAAAATAAAAATATAATGTATGAAGAAAAAAAGTTCAATTAATTTTTTTAAATGAGTGAACAATGTAATAGTCCTAATTGATTTCTTTTGACTGGAGAATCTGTTGTTGAAGATCAGATGCTTGCCTAGTTTAGCAGAGAGCCCTAACTAGGAAACGACTTCATTGCTGGAGATTAAACTACAAAGAGTTTTTTCTGGGTTGAAGAATTCATGGAGGTGTATGTTTTGAGGCAATCAACTATTCATCAAAAGTTTGATGGTACATTCTATTAATTGGCATCTCACACACCGGTAAAATCCATGAGGATAATCGCACAAATGAAAAAGAGTAGCTGGTAATGCCCAGCCAGGCCTAGTACAAAATTTTCCTGTTGATTTTTTTTTTTTTTTGAAAGAAAAAAAAGGAAAAATTTATGAAGTTGTGGACATTCTACGGACTCTCACGGGGTGTAAGATGACAATACAAGTTTCATAACCATTGGATTACAACACTCTTTTCCTGAGGAGATATGGTGATCGCCTAGGATTAACAGATGGATGTTGCTGTGGAGTAGCATGTTGGAGTTTCGAGACAGTAGTATTATCAGAAGACACAAGATTTTTTTTTTGGCTGTGGTTGCACTTTACATTCCTCTTGTACAGGAAGCTCATGAATCCTTTTTGGAGGAATTTTTAAAAGTCTATTGATGTGAATTTTCACCACAGGTGCATTTAAGTGTTGAAATCTTTGAATTTTCACAAGTACAGGAGAGCAAACTTTTTTAACAAAGAAAGGACCATCATAGGTAGGTCTGAATTTATCTTTGGATTTTACATAGACAATATCAGCATGATGAAAAGTTCTTAGTTTTGCACTTTCATTAGATTTTTCATTTTGTAAGAGTTTCTTACTTAGAGAGTTTTCATATACTTGATTGTAGATGTGTGTTAATTGATCAAGAATTTTGTGTATTTCATATGCGGAATCAAGAGAAGGTTCAACATTTAAGTTTGGAATGTCTGTAATTAATGATAATTGTCTACCGAAATGTACTAAGTTAGGTGTGAATTCAGTTGTAGAGTGAGTTGATGCATTGTAACAAGCTTTGTGAATGTCTACTGCATACGAGAAGTCGATTCCTGAGGCTTGGAGTGCTTTTAAGCTGTATTTTAGGCTGAGATTAATCCTCTCTGAAAGTGAGTTGGCAGCGGGATTACCTGTTGTTGTGTAGCTGAGTTTAATGTTAAACAGCTGATTCAATTTTTGGAAAAGTTCACAATTGAATTGTTTACCCAAGTCGGTTAGGACCATTTGTGGGCGACCAAATAATGTTATGTATTTGAAGAATGCTTTAGCGACTGAAACAGCTGTAATGTTGTTAAGTACATATAGTTCCATGTGTCTAGAGAAGGTGTCAATGCAAGTTAAAATGTATTTACCATTGTTGAATACACCTACAATATCTAAACTAACTAGTTCACCAGGCCTTTTAGCTGTGTGTGTCTGTTGAAAAGGGGCTTTTGGGATTCTGTGGTACTTAGCTTGTATGCAGTTGGTGCATGTAGCACAATAGTTAATTGTATCAACATAGATTCCTGACCACCAGAATTTTTGAGAAACTAATTCAAAAGTTTTCTTAATGCCAAAATGACTAAAATGAGATAAACGCAAAGCTTTTTCTTTAAGTGACTGAGGTACAACAAATTTTAGCTCAAGATCAGCACTTTCATCATCTAAATTTTTGGCATGCATGAGTAGTTTGTTCTCTGGGTTAATGCAGTATTTTCTGTACTTTTCTGACATGAATCGATTTAAAATACTGTTGTATATGACTGATAATTTTGGATCTTTCAACTGTTCACCGAGGAGTGTTTTCTCAGAGATCTCCAAAAGAGGGTCAGGTTTATCATGTGTCCTGTTTAAGATAGATATGAAATTACTCAAGAGTTCACCCTTACTGTCATGTGTTATGTGGTTAACAGTTTTTTTTGAGTTACAAAATTGTTTATCAGTGCTGTGTTCACGACATTCTTTTCTTAAGTCCCGTTCAATGCCTGGTATATTTTCAAAATGTTCCTCAACTATAATTGGTAATTCTTCAACATCCTGACAGTTTAGATTTACTACCGGGTTAATCTGTGTATCTTTCAGAAGAGACGGATGAGAATTCAAGTCAATTTGGTGATTTGTCATATCAGTTCGTGAGAGTAGATCCGGGATTAAATTTTGGGTTCCAGGTAAGTACCGGAAGCTGAATTCGAATTCACTTATGGACATAAGCCATCTTGTTGTCAATGAGGCAGGGGAGGATGACTTCTTGTAATGCTTTAAAGATTTAGCATCTGAGAGAATATACACATGTCTGTTGTAAATATAACTTTTAAAGGCGTGTAGAGTTTGGACAATTGCCATGAGTTCTAACTTAATAGCAGGATAACGTGTCTCAGCAGGTGACAGAATTTTACTGAAGTATGAAACAGGCATAAAAATATTATTTCTTTTCTGCAAGAGTACTCCTGAAATGGCATATCCACTAGCGTCAGTGTTTACGTAAAAATCTTCATCCCATCTAGGCTGAGTTATGTAGGGGTTATTAAAAAAGATGTCTTGCAGTTTTGTGAATATCTGGTGTGTTTCATCTGTCCACTCAAAATTAGCTTTTGGCAATGTTAACTGATTTAAAGGTTGTATGTAATCAGAAAAACGAGGAATTAGTGACCTATAATACGAGCAGATGCCTATGAACTTTTTCAGTTGTCTCTTTGTTTTCGGTATTGGGAAAGAAACAATTTTTGTGATATTGGCCTCAAGTGGCAAAATTTTGTCTTGCGAAATTTGAAAACCAAGGTAATTAATTTTGTCCTTAAACCATTCACACTTCTTCGGAGACAGTGTTAAATTAAATTCTTTAATAACTGACAAGAAGGTTTTCAATTTATGTTGCATTTCTTCGAGGTTTTGTGCTGCGAGAATAAAGTCATCTTGAAAACCGAATACACCTGGTAAATTTGTTGTTTCGATGACTAAGTCAGTTAGGTGTTGAAAAATGGATGCACATGATTTAGCACCAAACATTAATCTGTTGTACATGAATGATCCCCAAGGAGTAACAAATGAGAATTTGTCCCTAAAGTTTTCTGGCAAATCAATTTGATGATAAGCCGATTGAAGATCTAAGGTTGTGAAGTATTTATACTGTGACAGTGAGTTGATTAGAGTGTGAATTTTTGGAAGTGGGTAGGATGAGTGTGAAATTAAAGAATTTACAAGTCGGAGGTCAAGAGCTAATCTGTACTTCTGAATTCCTGAGGATTCTAGTCTTTTCTTTACAAGTAAGCAAGGACTTCCCCACCGAGATTGGTTTCGACTAATGATTCCTGCTTCCTGAAGCTCAGTTAATTGTCGTTTAGCTTCTGCCTGCAAGCTTTGAGGTATTGGGTATGGTAAAACTCTAATTGGAAAATTGTGTGTAAATGAAAAGTCTACAGGTACCCTATCTGTGTGTCCCAGTGAGCTTAATGAAGAAGAAAAACATTCCCAATTATTTTGCAGGATGCTCTTAATTACCCGAGATTCTTCCTCATTCAAGTGCTCTAAATTGAAATTATCTAAATTAAATTCTTTTTTTCTCAGTTCAAGAACTTCTGTGGTTGCTTTAATGTAATTTAAACATTGTTCCTTTTGGGATGTTGGTAACTCCTTTATATCAGCAATGTAAGCTAAAGTTCCAATTTTTGTGTTTTTATTTATATGTAATTGTTGGTCAGATTTGTTTCTTACATACAAATGAAATTTGTTCCTATTTTTCATGTCCTTTTGATTTCTGTTGTGTTCATCAATTTGTATGATAGAATCACTCAATTCCAAACTTTGATTCAAATCATACTTTCCCTCAAACAAGAATTGATCAGGGGCAATCTGATTATCATTTGCAAAAAGGGGTATGTACGCCTCTTCGTTAGGATTCAGAACAACTTTCGAGAAGGTGTGTACATTCACTGTTTCAAGTTCATGTGTTTGTGTGTTATCCAACCTTGTTTTGTCTTTGTTTTCAGTGTCCGTTGCATCAGTTAGTAAAGGAATTTTCATTTCGTCATACAAAAGGGTGTTCTCAGAGGAGGCGATTGACATGTTGTATTTTGAAATGAAATCGTAACCAAGTACTGCCATGAAAGTTGACTCGCTATTGTACTTAATAATGTAAAAGTTGTGCTTGAAAAAGAGTTTGTTTACTTTGAATGAAAATTCGACACAAGCTTTACAATTTACAGTAGAGTTTATAGTCTCAATAGCAACTGGTCGTGATGACAAATACTTGAATTTAGTTGTTTCCCTTACTTGGTTGAAAATGTTGTCGTGTAAAATCGAGATTGAACTACCAGTGTCAAGAAGTGCGACTATGAAAATGTCATTAATTTGAATTTTGATGAATGGCATTTTCTTATAAATTTGGTTAGGCGCTTCGTTAATTAAATTAAATGAACCTGGTACAAATTCTACTGCTTCAACTGAAGGGAATGTGTTTTGTTTACCTCTGACAGGTGAGGTTTGTGTTTGTGTGGAAGATAAGGTCTGTGTTGAACAAGATTTACCTATCTTCACTGCTTTTGTGAGTTTTTGTGCTTTGGTTTTCTCACCAACATTTTCAAGTGTGCCAGTAAAAAGTTCATGGTTTGGCACCTTGGGACTTTTTTGAATTACATTATATGACATTTGAGAACAATTTGGTACATAATGAACATTTTGGTTAAACCATTCAGCACTGTGTGTATTACCGTAAAAACTGTTTGGTTGGACACAATTGTACTGAAACTCAGGAGCAGACAAAAATGTATTTGATGTGACATTATCAGTTGGTTCAAAAGGAAGTTGAGAACTTTGAGTTCCTTGGTCATTAAATTGTTTACTTCCTACATTTGTGTTTAAAAAGTTGGAGAACTTATACTGTTCGTCACAATATCTGTTTGAATTTTCACTCGAGTTTCTTCGAAATCTGTGGTGCCCTCTAGGTGAGTTCCTACTTCGGTTGTAGTTGTACCCTGATTGTTTGTGTTATTCTGTGTCCTTTGACCACTTCCGCGTTTATGGAAATCGTGACTTCCTCTCCTATTACTGAATTTATTAGCAAAATTCTGAGCCCTAGCTCCATTCCCTGCATGTTTGTGAAACAGAAAACAGTTCCTTCTAAAATGTCCTGGTTTACCACAATAAAAGCAAATAATTTTGTTTGATCGATTTGTGTTCCTTGTGTTTTCAAATTTTTGAAATTCATCAATTTCATTATATGTTGTTGAGGTGCTACAAGACTGACCTCCTTGTCTGGTGCTGTGGCTTTTATTTACATTTGTGGTGTGTGCAACTGTTTCTCTACCTTTCTCGTACTTTGACTCTAACTCAATGATTTTTTTCTCTAGGCTCAAAATGTGTTCATTGTTATACTGTTCAGTTCTGTATGACTCTGCAGAGGCAGTGATTTTTTCAATTTCTTGTGCTCTTTTCACTGCTTGTTCAAAAGTTTCAATATTCTCTTCCAAAATTTTAATTCTGACAGTTTGCGGGATTACACTAAGGAATTTCTGGAAGAGTATTTGGTCAATTGCTTCATGATTTGTGATTTTAAAGACACTCGCAGTTATCACCCTGATTCTGTGAGCAATACTGATGATTGACTCATTTGGTTGAAAAGAAATGGAGTGAAAATCGTTCATGGTGTATGTGATGTCTGGTTTCTTAAAGAAATTTATCAGTGCATCAGTAATTACATTTACAGAGGTGGCATATCTTAGGCTAGGTGTCTCTATCATGTACCGAAAGGCAGCTCCTGTTAATTTGCTTTTAATGTACAAAATGGTTTTTTCATCTGACCATTTATTTACCCTTGCCAAATCTTTAAGTTGCTCAACAAAATATTCGACTTGATCAGGTTCTCCTGAGAATGGAGCAATTGTGAACATGAAAGGGGTTTTTGGCGAATTTGAATTATGTGTTGTACTAGCCGAAGGTGCCGCCTGTTTGTTTCTAGCCATGACTTCAAGTGAGTGTAAAAAGTTAGAAGGGAAAAGAAACTTAAGTTCTCATAGTTTTGTATGAGGACGGCGCGACCAATGGTTCAAATATGTCATCAATTGAGGAAAAGAACACTTTTCTCTGCTCCCGATACATATATGCATTTAGTGTGTAACTAATCATGTATTGCAAAAGGTAGTAAATATTGTATTAAAACAATAATAAACACATATAATGCAATTGAACATAATTTGGTCATGCCACAAAACATATAGTGAATAATTGTCGTGTGTCAAGTAGTGTTTCAGAAATATTCAAATATTCAAAGAGTTCATTGAAATGTATGTAAACACAATATAAATTTTGCATGACCGTGCAAGAACAGCTTCACTACTAACGACTGGAATTTTTCTCTCATAATTCAAATTCAGAAACACTTCAGCAAAAACAAAACAAAGAAAAGAAAGATCTTCTTATATCTTTTTACACAAGAGAGAAAAAAAATTTATAGAAGAAAGTTACCCACATTTTCTCTTTTTTTTTTTTTTTTTCCAAAACACTTCACTTTATCAAAAATAAAAAGAGTGAGCATTTAAGCATACAAAAAAACATGCCAAATTACAAAAAGGTGAAGAGAGAGGGGCCTGTGTCACGGCGCCAATCTGTGGTGGGGGGAAAGAGGCGCGGCGGTCCGCCCCTGCTCTCCGAAGTGGAGCGAAACTCGTCGCGTCCCGCAAATAACCACTTTGGTTCGCCCCTACTCTCTCAGAAGGAACCCAAGGTCCAAAAAACATGAAACAAATTGAAACAAATTGCCGTGGAGAGGGGTCCAGTCTTTGAGTGAGGAAGTTCTTGCAACACTGACTTTGCTTAGGTTTGCAATGGAAATAAAATGTGTATCTCACCCACATTCTCATGCCGCTATTCGTACCAATAAAGTGGAGAAGGTAAGATAATCCAAATTCCACATTCAGTGGGGAGGTAAAATCAACACCACACTCGACCGACGATGCCATGATATAAAAGGAAAAACAGATAAACTTTAGAAACAAAATAAACACACATTATTCAGGAAAAACACATGGATTTCTTAGGGGAAACATAAACAAGTAATTTATTGAAACATGTTATAGAGAAAATACACCCATTGAAACATTAGTACTAGTTGGAAGCGTAACTTCTTGGTAAACAAAACATGGGTATCGCAGCAGTTTGGGCTTTGTATGGAGAACACTCTACAAAAGGATGACATGTTTCACATATGCATAAGAAACTCAATTCTCTGTATATTCAGAATTTGTCTACACCAAAAAACAATTACCATACTATTATTTTAACATTTCCAAAGGATGACATGTTTCACATGTAAGAACACTCAAATTACTATATATTCAGAATTCGTTTACAACCAAAAACAATTTCCATACTTTGATTTCTTCGCATTACCCGCAATAAGCCACCCCACTCTGACCAGGGTTAACATATGATTCACTGCACAAAACATTTCTCGCATGTTCGATTTGAGTGGGTGTTTAACCCTCCTCTCGGGCTAAAAATAGGAATTTGTGAGCAAAAAGGGTTCTTGTAATTCCTCGCACGGGGAACTAAAAATTGAGGAAGAAAAGGGAACGCTAGAGAATTAAAAGTTACTTCGTGTAATAGTCATCGTCAGTCGGCTCAGGAGGAACGGTGGTTTCCGCAGCCTGTTCCAGCTTCCCGCTGCTCACTGCCCGGGGACTCGAGGGGCTCCAGCGATATCTCCAACCCTGCTTCTGCGGGCTCCTGTCACCGTCCGTTCGCCACCGTCCTGGGTCCGGAGGTCCTCCCTCCCCTCGCTGCTCAATTTTCTAGATGCACCATCTTGGAGGCTCTAATTCCGAGAGAGAGAGCCCGAGTTTTCCAACAGTTGCTTTTCGATGTGGACGACAGAGAAAAAAAAAAAAAACGAGGAATCCACAAGCCACACAAAACTTCCTGGGAGACCGCGCCGAATTCCTTCCCATAAAGCCAAGTCCTTGACCTCCGCTTTCCCTATTCGCCAGCGGGCTCGCCAGCATCCACGTGCCTTAGTTTCCGTTAGAGTTCTTGCGGTTGAAAAAGTTCGTTACTTCATTTGCATTTTATTCTCTGGGAAAACTGTTGGTCATCCGCATTTTCTGTAGACGCTGCATTCCCGGGGCTCACGCTCGCTTTCTGGGCTCTGTTTTTCGTGGGAACGATGAATGGGTGCAGTTGTAAAGGGATTTAAATGTGATACCATGTGATACATATCACATGCTCATACTTCAATTTATTTCTGTCCATGTTCAAATTAACTTCATCTGAGCCATCTTCAACACTAAACATATTACTAATTTCTTCTTCTTCCTGTTGATTTACTTCCTTTTTTTCCTCTTCAAATTGCAAGCGTTGTAAGTCTGCTTCCCCGGAAAGAAAGTTTTCCTCAGATGATGTGGGTTCACTATTAATGGAACATAATGACTCGTACAAAGAAGGTGGCATTAGCGCTTGCACATTTAATTTATCTGTGGTTGCAATTACGCATTCCATTGGGTGGTTCAAGAAAGAATCTTTTGTGAGAGTGACAACTGATTTTATTAATCGAGCCTCTACTTTTTCACCGAATGCTGAACTCAAATAAATCGAACCGAATTCGTCATTACAAGTGTCAGAAAATATGTTAGAATTGCACACGAAAATTTGCGATCCAGAATCAAGTATACAATTTACTTCTTTCCCGTTAACGTAAACTGAAACGTACTTCAGAGGTTGAAGAGCAACTGGTGATTTTAAATATTCGGAATTAACTTTCGCTATTATTGAATCTTCCTTTCCCAATGGAGAGTACTTTTTCGCACAGTCCCGAGCTAAATGATTTCCCCCACAGATATAACATTCTATCTTTCTGTTTTCTTCACGTCTCACTTGATTATGGGCTTGTCTAGGGATATTTCGTTGATGGTTTTGATTGTTAGAAGCTCTATAACTTGAATATACCTCAGAAAATGACTTTCCTTTTGAAGCAAAAAACATGTCGCATTCTCTTGCCATTTTAATAGGTTTAAACCAACTTTCTTCCTGCTTTATATTTATATGTATGGCAGTTTCCTGATCAAGTGTTTGATATAATTTATCACTGACAATTAATTCCTTTAAAGAATCAAAATCATTAACGTTTCTTAAATTACAATACTGATCCCAACTAGTCGCAAGTCGCGAAGCAAATTGAACATGGGTCTCATCTTGCATGCGTCTTGCCCTTTGATAGTTCTGTAAGCAAATTAAGGGAGTTGGTTCAAATTCTCTCAGAACCATATTTTTTAATTTATTATAATCATTTATTTCCTCACCTTTTATGTAAACTAAAATATTTGCTGCCTTTTCTCCCAGTAAGTTTAAAAGAATTTCCCCTTTAAATTCGTCCGGAACATGTTTAGTTTTGAAAGATCTTTCCAATGAAGAGAAAAATAGATTCCAACCTTCTTGTTTTGTAGGAACGGGAATAGTTAGTGTGCGAACGCTATTAATTAAATTTTCCACAGAAATTTGTGATACAGGTTCAAAATTAACTTGACGTAAATCCATATTCTCCACTTGATTTTCTAATTTAACTTTCTCTAAAGCTATTTTTTCTCGTTCAAGACTTATCTTTTCTAATTCTAACTTCGCATTCGTTTTTTCTAATTCTAGCTTCACATTCATTTTTTGTAATTCTAGATTCGCTTCAATTTTTGTTTTTTCTAACTCACGCGTCTGTTGTGCATCCAATCGCACTTCCTCTTCTTTTGCTTTCCTACTCGATATCATAGAATTAAAATATTCTTCAACAAACTCCTCATCATTTTTATAGCAGTCATTATTTAAAATTAAATCTTTTAAATCTATAACTTTCATTTCTGGAGTAGTAATCAGTCCAATTTCTTCCGCGAGTAGCTTTAGTTCTTCTTTCCGAGCGCCTCGGAACATGGCTAAATTTACGTATTTGTCAGAAGCAGTTAAACCAAATTAAATTTTAAATTCCACTCTGAAATTTTTAAAACAGCAAAAAGGTTGCCTACCTCGTAGTTCCCTTTGCTAAAGATGAAAGTTCGAATACGGTCGACACTGCGCCAGTGTAGTATGTTTTGATAAAATAAACTTCACAAAGTTAAAAACACTATTTTATTCTAACTCTTTCTCATTCCATTCCATCATATCATCGCGATCTCGTTTTTCGTCACCAATGGCAACCAACCAGAAGAAGTAGAAGTCATTATTACGGCACGATACTAGCGCCAGTAGATGGGAGGAGAGACTTTAATGCACACTACAATTTGCATTCAATGCTTTGTTTTCAGCATTAATAACATTGTCTTTTTTTTCTTTTGATGAGAAAAAATAAATGCGAAATCATATACAAAGTAAATAATAATTAAACAGATAAAATAAATAACATTTCACTTGAAAACCATCTGAAAATCTTTAGTTATTTTTCAAATACATTTTCAAATGTTTCCTCCTAAATGGTCTCAATAAGCACATTCACAAATATGTGCATTACTATTAACTGCATTTAGTAAAACACAAAAGCTGCATATTTAACAGTGGAAAATTCTAAAGGAATTCAAAAACCACAGACACACACACACAAATATTACTGAGAGAAATCACTAAATTTTGGCTTTTGCTGTAAAACCATACATAGTTTTTAAATAATCGAGATCGGGGCATGACATGGTTTTCCTGTATGCTTGAACTACATTAAGGCTTTTTAAAAAGGCAATAAAAATCCAAGACCCCTTTAAAGTTTTCTTTTTCTTTTACCTTTCTTTTAAACCCCTTCTGTCTTCATTGCAAGTATTTTGCCGTGAAAGAAATTTCATTTTATTGCGCTAATGGATATTAGTTACAGAAAAGAAAAATCAAAAATAACATTTTTTTTCCCTAAAGAGCAGAAAAAAGCTTTATGACTGAAACTTCAGGCAATAATTTAGATCTGTTTTACTACAAGTCATTAATCAAAGTTTTGTATTCTTAGAAAAAAGGTCATGATTGGTATTATTAGGATAATAGGGTTTAAAAAGTAAACCCATTTTCGGTTATCATTATTGCTCAATGCTAGTCATTAATACGTACATTTTAAAATGAATTTCAGTTCAATAACTCAATTTCAGCGATCTAAATCATGGAGCGTTTAGCGTCATTTTCAGGATATATATTCTGTAATCGGTCAACCATTTTCGTGCTATTTTAGCGCTTCCACTACTTGGCAGAAGTAAACTGACTCCAACGCTTAAACCTATCATTTGTATTGAAAACTCATTTGCTAAATAAAATAATGCGAAAAGAATGCGCACTCCTTTTGAATCTCAATCGAGACGTAAGCGTCATTTCCACCTGCATCAATTTAAGCTTAAAATTTACTCACTTGATTAAAACTTCCTATTGGGTTCTCAAAAGATGCAATTGCATATCAACCAACTCGTATGCTATTTATTCGGATTTAAATGGCTTTTCTCGTCGATCGGAAATGTCATTTCTCTAAAAGTATTTAATGACAGTCTCTCTTGATTCCTTTTAGTTGCCTTTACGTTGGGCGAATCGAACATAGCAAAATAAAATAAACTAATAAAAAAGGTGAACTATTTTCTCCTATTTTGTCCTTTAATGATAATAACCTATTAGTTATTGATGAATAACATCCCATTAGTTTGCTCTTTAAAAGTAAATTCTTCCTGCATTTCTAATAACTTGAGGTATTATTTTAAAGTGTTCTTTTATTAATTCAAAACATTGTTTATATTCTAATGACCAATTGATATATCCCCTAATATTTCATTGTCAAAATGCCTTCATTTTAACTTAAAAAAATAATTCTACATAACTCTTAATCAAGTTAGACTTTGTTGGTTAGAAATAGGTTATCAGATGCAATGTAACCAATCCTAACTCCTAACCGTTCACGCCAAATGATTTGGAAAAAGTCATTTTTTAATGGTTTTAGTATGATAATTAAACGTTCTAGAAATTAGGATCATTTAATTTTAATTGAAATTCTGGTGGAAACTTTTTATTAGGTCACATATCGGGAAACAAAATATTGTTTCTACATTTGTACCAGTATTTAAGAATATTTTGGGTACATTTTGGTATTGAATTCTGCATTTAAAAATATTTGAAAAAAGCCAATCTTATTATCGATAAGCGTAATACTTCTATTGTAGATTTGCTGTTAGACTGAAACATGTGTATACAATGCTTTTGCTATTAGGCATTTAAAATCTGTTTTAATATGTTTTAACTTGTCACATTTTAAAGGGTTACGGAATCAACTTCTCATTAAAAAACTTTTTATTGCTTTTTGAGAAAAAAATTCTGTCATACATCTAGAGGGAGGGGGGCGCAAGGGTAACATAGCATTTGGAAGGGTAACATAGCATTAATGTTACATTCATAGAGGTTTGACGAAGATATTATGTACACCAAAATTTCACAAGTAAATTTACAGCAGATGATATTAGATATCTACATGAACAACAAGACTGTTCACAACCCGTGCGTCTAGAAATCTCCACTTTCTCAATTCTGAAATTTCTTTTTGAGAAGGTTTTTCTTGAAAGAGGCCTTAGTTCGTCTACTGGAAGCCAAGAGAGTGTTGACATTGGCCGGAGCTACGTTCTTTAGTATTAAGAGCAGCGATGAAAAAGGCCCGACTTCTTTATCTTTTCTATACTTTCAGAGAACGTCACATTGCACTAAATGGATATTTTTTGCATACAATGCACGTCAAAATACTTGAACATCAGTTATATCATAGGACCATGTGGCTGCTTCTGCCAAAACTGAGCTGCTACGTGGATATTTGTTTACAGGTAGTTTCTATAAAAGCGTCAACGATTACAACATGCTGATGCTCTTAATTTGTATGTTTTTTTAACAAGTGAGAGCCCGACGAGAAATTCTAAACCAGCCAGTCAAGTAAATTGCAAAAGAAAGCATATAGATCGCCGGCCACGTTCTCTAGTGGTCAAAGAAGACTGATTGCAACGGATGGGGAGGTCCCGGTTTCGAATTCCGACTAGGGCATGGATGTACCTTTTCTCTCTCCCATGTCCTTGCTTTGCGCAGTGAATGGCTGCCTACCTAGTAAAGAAGTCATTATGGCAAATTGTTGAACGACATAGGATTTAAAGGTGATCTTGTAGAAACGGACGCCGTACCTGTTCAGCCTTAAATTGGGTGCATTTGTCTACTCGAGACTGGTTATCCAGAGTAATTTAAGAGCCAACAACAGCACCATACGCATCACGTCCATCCGTGCTCTGTGTATCAATATTATTTTTTTCTTTCAAATGGGGTTGCAGTAGAGGCACAACCTTTTGCAGACCTAGTGCGATCCCCCAATTAAGCATCCATTATTTCACGTAGCACCAGAATCTGGCGGAATGCCATTACCACGAGAATTTTGACGCCCAGTTGCCGCCAGATGGAGGCACCTAGGCTCTTTTGTATGCGAAAGAGCACTAGGATGTAATTTTGCCTAGGGATATTCAAAGCCAAACGAATATTCCAAGGGATCTTTTACATGTCGCATAATCATACGACATGGGTGCCGAGGATTTTCCGCATCTCGAAAATCCGCCGACTGGCTAACTCCGGGATCGAACCCGGGTTATCGGCGCGCAAAGCCGACGCTCTGCCACCACGCCACCAAGTCGACTGTATCAATATAATACGTTGTTTTGAATTCATATTCAAATAATTCAGTTCGTGTTTTAATAACATCTAATAAAGAGACTATCTTTTCTTTCAAAAGTTTACCATTTGTATTGAAAAAGGGGTTACGTGTAACCCAGTAACGCGTGATTTAAATATTATTAGTTATCATTTAAAAAGTTGTCTTAATGTTTTTAATCTCCCCCACACAGTTGAACATTTTAGTGAAACCACTCTAATGATTAAAGAATATCTGTGTGCTAAGATAGTAAAGTAAAAGAAAATACCCAGTTTCACAACAAAATAAGTATTTTTTTTCTCCTAAATACTTACTTTTGTGCTGATTCTTCGGATAAATAAAGTATACCCTTGCAATTAAAACATTTAAAGCATCTCATATGTATTGATTGTTCTTATTGTAGAATAATGTAAACACATAAATAAAATGAGAACTGAACACTTGAGTAGAATAAAACAAAACTAAATTCGCTTTTATAAGTTTTTCTTTTTTGACTGAGACATTTTTCGTCGCAAGTAATCTTTGATTTTTATCCTTGAGAACAAAATAATTATTTTAATTTACAGATTCAATGCAGATAATGTTTCTTGCTTCACTCAAAGCTGTTTTCTTTGTTAAAACCATTCAGTAAATATTTAGAAATGTTTGCTTTGAAAAAGCTGTTTAAACAAGTAGAGTGCATTTTTGAGATGTTATTTTACTTAACTTTTTTCAACATTATTGACTTCTCTGAGTAAAAACCCAAAAAGCCTTCGTTAAATGCATCGTAATGGTGCTTTAAAATAAATAAACTAGGACATTAAAGTAAAAATAAAACGTTAAATAAAGAAAACTATTTGAGAACATTTGAATTACTGCTATTTCTAGTAAAGAAAATATTTTCAAAACAAATAAAATCTTTTTTGCTATTCAAGATTACGACAAACAATAATTACTTTAACAATCACTTTTTTTTCGAAAAACATAATTTATAAAAGCTTTTGGGACATTCAGTACTTTAAAAATTAATCCGAAGAATCCAGATTTTATCAGTTATATGTACTTGTATAGTCAATATACAATTGCATATTTAACTATATTTGTGATCAATTTCTTATAATCTGTGTTTTTCAAACCGTATTTTTAAAATTATTGTTAAATTAAGAAAAAAAATGCCTTAAAGATCTTCAATTTATTTTTAATGGCAAAATTTTGCTTTAAGAATTTTGCTGTCGTGAGTATGTATTGTAATTTGTAGTTTTGTATAACGAGATGAATTTTGTTTAAATCCAGCTATCGTACACTAAACTCTTCTTTGCATAAAAATTTTAGTTAAAAAGGCATTTTGAGTGCTGGGCTGCATTTGAAAATAAATATCCCTGACGCAAATTTTTATTCAGGAAAAAACGTACCAAGTTTTTTCAAAGTCGTATGTAATATTTTGCTATGCATGTTTTCTGCTAGTCAAAGTTTAAAGAAATATATATTCCTAGGTTAATATATATACACAGTCCAGTCACATTAATGTGACCACCACGTACTTTTGACGTCGACATCAAATAACCAATCACTGAAGGCACTTAAAGCATAGTGCAGTTGAGGGTATATAAAGGGTGTGTGAGGGCTTTGGAAAACATTTCTATTGTTGACGTAATGCAAAAATGAAGCGATTTATCAGACGTATAAAAGGGAATGATCATTGGCTTTCGGGCCGAGGGAGGAAGCATTTCCAAAATGGCGGAGTTTTTCAGCTATTTTCTTGCCGTTGTGGTAAAAGTGTACCGTACATGGCAAAATGGGGATGTGGTGCACCAGGAGCCATAGATGACATAAGCGAACGACGGCTGCAGAGATGCGTTCGAGTTAATAGACTGGCTACCGTTAAACATCTGACCCCCCAGATGAACTAAGGGGCTACCAACATCGTCTTCCACACTACTGTTTAGCGGTCGTTGCTGTGTCTGATGGGCTCCAGAAGCAGAAGCCTGGTTCATGCACCTATACTAACTACTGTCCATCGACGACGAACCCTGGAATTCGCACGCAACACGTAGCATTTACTGTGGAATTACATTTTATGCTCAATCGGACAGACGGATGTTGGCTTAGAAGGCGTGAAACCTCTGGAAGCAAACACCCTGCAACCCTTGGCGGAACGGTCAAAGCTGGAGGCAGGAGCATTATGGTCTGGGGAATGTTTTCCTGGGGCTCTATGGCTTCACTCATCAAGCTGCCAGTGAACATGCGTGGTTCGAAGGGCACCAGGTTGAGTGTATCGTTCTCCGAAGTGGTCAGTAAACTCACCTGACTTCACACCAATTGAGAATCTGTGGGACAATTTCGATTGGGTTGTTAGCGACATGGATCCTCAACCACGTAATCTAGCTCAGCTGCCCACGACATTGGAATGGGCATGTCTCAACATTCCGGTGAACACCTTCAGGTACCTAATTGACAGTCTTCCTGCATGTCTCGCAGCTGTCCATTCTGAGAAAGGTGGTTATTCTAGCTTTTGACAGGTGGTCACATTAGTGTAACTGGATTGTGTATATACACTGCTCGACATTGAAAATGCAACACCAAGAAGAAGTGGTCAGAAATTGATGAAATTTGGTAAGAAGACAGAGACAGCATGGAACAATAAGTGATATTTATTTCAAAATAAATAAGCAAAATTTAGAGCGAGGACGGTGTCGGCTCAGTAAGAAGTAGGACCACCGCGGACAGCGATGCACGAAGAAACACGTCTAGGCATGGAGTCAATAAGCCTGCGGATGGTGTCCTGAGGGATGGCACTCCATTCCCTTTCAACCATTTGCCACAGTTCATCCTCTGAACGAGGCAGTGACAGGTTCTGCAAACGGCGTCCAATCACGTCCCACACATGTTAGATTGGTGACAAGTCAGGAGAGTATGGTGGCCAGGAAAGCATCTGTATACTTCGTAGAGCATGTTGGCTGATTCGAGCACTGTGAGGCCG
Source organism: Uloborus plumipes (assembly GCA_038373865.1). NCBI lineage: Eukaryota > Metazoa > Arthropoda > Arachnida > Araneae > Uloboridae > Uloborus > Uloborus plumipes. The sequence continues at coordinate 71,205 of JAXGGA010005152.1, forward strand.
GGCGTTATCCTGTTGAAAAATTGCATTTGGCAGACCCTGAAGGTAGGGGATTGCCACCGGCCGCAGTACATTATCTATATATCGTTGGGCCGTCATAGTGGCCCCGAATACGAACTAGAGGTGATACGGAATTGTATGCAATAGCGCCCCAAACCATTATGACACGTTGTCGCGCTGTGGGGCGTTCCACAGTTACTGCCGGATTCGATCTTTCTCCACGTCGACGCCACACACGTATGCGATGACTATCGCTGGACAAACAGAAGCGGGATTCATCTGAGAACACTACGGTTTGCCATTCTGCCATCCACGTCGCTCTGGTCCGGCACCATTCCAAACGTTGGAGTCTATGCTGTGAGGTCAATGGCAGTCTTCTTAGCGGGCGCCGTGATTGCAGGCCACGTGCAACCAGTCGACGGGAAATGGTTCTGGTCGACACAGGAACATCCAGGGTACCTTGTACTTGCTGCAGAATCGACGTACAAGTGACTTGCGGGTCCGCCACAGCTTGTCGGTGAATCGTCGATCCAAGCGGTCTGACGTCACTCTGGCTGCACCTGCACCCCTCAGTGTGGCTACATTTCCTCTTTCCAACCATCTCCGACACAGCCGATGCACAGTGCTTGCATCCATGTGGGTATCAGCTGCAATTTGACGTATGGAGCAACCTCCCCTTCTCAGTCCGATCACCATACCCCTTGTAAAGTCGTCTATATGCTGGAAGTGTCTTCGTTGAGGACGGCGTGGCATTTCCTCCTATCACACGTATCCTTCGAGACAAAAACCAAATTTCTCCGATAATTAGTCTGGCAGAAAAACCAACATGAACATAGCCCACTTTTCAACTTCATTCTCTTATATCTTACTTTACGTGCGTCGGAGAGCTGCGCATTTCATATCATTTGCATAACTCAGTGACGTGCGTCTATGGTAAAATTTGCATGAATTTCTGACCACTCCTTCTTGGTGTTGCATTTTCAATGTCGAGCAGTGTATGTATGTATATATAATTAAAAGAAGAAACACATACATTTCTGTTTCAAAATGTGATATTTGCAGCTCTAAATCAATAACAACAGTTGGTATTAATCCTGTTTAGAGAGAAAACTTTCTGACTATAGTTTTAACTATTTATTTTAGTTTTTCAATTGTTTAAATATAGGTGCACCGCTAATTTATGCTCAATTGTATACGTAATTTCAGAGAGTACGTACAAACTGCGACATTATAGCGCTTTTTGTTTAGTTTTTATTTTAAAGATTGTAATTGGAAAATACGGTTGAAATCGATATTATTACTTAAGTCTGCTTTAAAAAGATCAAAATCTTTTGCTGTAATACATGCAAACGATACTGCCTTTATTAATACAGAAAACAGGAATTTAATGCAACTGCATTGTTCTAAATTTATAATTTTGAAAGTAGTATAACTTTTTCAGTTTTCATTACTATCTACCAAATTTTCTTAGCCAAATTTATGTGACACAGATTCTGATAACTTTGTAAAAAACAAATTAATGTAATGTCCTACAGTACAAAAAATTGTTTACCCATGTGGTTTAATTTTAATGACACTTACGTTGTGTTTTACCAATTTTTATAACATCACTTTTTTATCATAAGTACTGATTAATTTTAAACTAAAATACATATACTCGTTAGTCTTCTTGGTTTAGTTTTCAGATTTATTTTTATTTTTCTTGAATCCAATGGTTGCCACAGTATTCCGTAGTGGCAACTACTGTTGTCTTTAGCACATTTTTATTTATTTAGCTTTTTATTTATTTTGTGAAAAGTGCAGAATTATTTCGCTAATATTTATAAGTCATATAATACGTAGAGATTCAGTAAATATTACAACATAACGGTCCTAGCTCAGGATGCACCTATACTTCCATTGTCGGACCATCTACTTCCCATTTTATTCTGAAAATACTGAACATATCTTTGAAAAATGAATGATCTATTTCATGAAAACATAACCAGGGCACATTATTATTATTATCTATTGTTTTTAATTAGTATTTTTCATGTTTTCTATTTTTTCTTTCTATTAAATGTTTTTAAAGAGTGAAAGTTTTGTTTTCTTTTATTACTAATCTAAACAAATATAAAGAAAGTTTAAAATAAAGAACATTTGTTTTTCTTTATTTAGACAATAAGTTTTAAAATGACAATTTAAAAAACAACTTATGCAAGCCCTGAAATAAATAAATTCGTTTACAACATTGCTAGAAATGCTACTACTTTCTTCTTATTTACATGAGAGCTTTGGCGTCCCTTGGTAGTGTTCCCCGTCTTATGTCTGAAAGCGCGCGTGGAAAAAAATAAAAGTGCTTCTAGACAGAAAACTGTTATCTAAATATATCGAAGCAAGTGTTTATATGTTGAGTTTATGGATAAAGGAGCTTCTGAAGAATGTTTTGCGCCTGTATCGACGGCTTTTCAAATAGTTATGCTAAAACGGTAAAACGGTTTCGTTTCACTAGAATATATTGATAATCTGCTTAAAAGATTTTTAGATTTGCATCCTGTTAGAAATGGATGTTGGATTTTTAACAGACACCCAAGCTTTAGAGCAGGGGTGGCCAGCCTTTTTAAGGAGAGTGCCACTATCTGGAGAGAAAAAACTCAGCGTGCCACATTGTATTTTTCCAACAAATTGATTTTTTTAAAGTTAAAAATAGATTTTATGCTGACTGATTATGTAATTCTTACTCAAATGAAACATTTTTTCTCGTAAATCTGAGTAATTTAAATCTAAATGATAATAAAGATAAAACAAGGTCGAACTTAAGAGTTATCGTTAGTAAACATTTTTATAGATTCTGCAGTTGGCTTATGCTTAAAATAGAACCAAATAACATCAAACATTCTATTCTAAAAATTAAACAGTCTGTAATTATTGTGGTTTATGAGTCTGCATCTTTTCTACCAATTTTTTAATTTTAGTTTTAGTTCTTGAGAACTCTAATGAATTTAACTGTTTTAAGTGCAATCAATTAATATTCAACGGTATTTCGATTGTCCTGCATTCATAACAAAAAATATTTGCTTAGAAGCGTATTTTTAGCGAAATCTACAACAGACGGCTAAAGTGTGTAAATATGAAAAAAAATTATTTGTTACAAATTTCCAAATTTCTATACGACGTGGGTGACTATCTGTTGAAGTAAGCTCTTATATTTGATTACCAATGCAAAAGGTCAGTAATTCCGATTTCGATTTCAGAAGGGTAACAAGTAGTGTCTTGCAGAAATATAAAGAATTTCAAAATATCAGCATTTTTTTATGATCCTGAAAATCATCAAACCTATAACACTGAATGAATACTTAAAATCGGTGTAAAATTTTCTCCATATATCATTGGAAAATTATTAAATTTCGGTTGATACTTTCAGTATTTACTTTTAATGTTTTATTCTTTTTTTCTCCAAAGTAGAGAGAAAGAAACTGAAATTTCCTCATAAAAGTGTAGATGGCCTCTACTGGTTTAGGAAACCTCATTTTTTTCTGTGCAATCTTAAATTTAAATTACTTAAACGCAGGATATTAAGAGATGGCATTGCTAAATTAGTTCGCTATTCTCCATTTCTAAGTAGCAAGTCCTCATTGCTTTCCTTCCAGATATTTTGAAAACACTCCCTAAAAGTCTAAAATCTTATGACTATTTTTCCTTTGGATAGCTATTGCACATTTTAATGAAGGAGTAACTTGCCATACTCTGCCATACTCTCCCTTTTCTCCTGGGAAAAGTTCCCAAAACATTCAGAGATCTAATTCGTAGTTTGTTAATACAGTTAACTTTGCAGGGTCACCAACAGAGAAAAAGTCTCATTCCTTGGCAAGGAAATTGTGATAGATAATTCGATGACACTTTTGAAGTTTTTTTCCCAAATTATTTTCAAGTAATGTAACAAAAACAATATAAGGGTCTTCATTTGTGCAACCATGCCAAATTTTGTCCAATCTAGTTTCTTAATTTTAGTTGCAGATGTTTTTTTTTTTTTTTTCAATTTCATCACCCGTAGTTCAGACAATTTTTAAGCCAGCCTCCTGAAACTTAATTGTCACAATATCATGACATTTATCAGTTTAAGGGTTTTAGTTTTTATCAATTTTTTTGAGATCGAAATTTTTTCCTCAATTTTGGATTTTTTTTCAAAAAGTCTTCGCGTGCCATTGTTACTGGTCTGCCGTGCCACATTGTGGCACGCGTGCCGCGGGTTGGCCACCACTGCTTTAGAGCATTTGGAAAATCTTGATCCTTTTGAGCATTTAGATAAACGCATTACTATGTGCCCAAAGAACGTCTTGGTGTGAGTTGTGAAAAGAGAGCTCTCGAAAGAAATATCAAAAATCCAATGTAATGATACATCAAACCTATTTCTCTTATTCAAAAACAAATGTGTGGAATGAAATAAATAAGTAATTTTAAAGAAGTGTATATTTTTATTTTATCCTGATTACCGCAAGTGCATCTTATTTTCCAGTCTGATATGTGAACGAATAATTATTTCATTTTAAATATCCATTTAAAGCAGGAGATATTTAGGAGGAATATATTACTGCATTTATGTTGAAATACAGCGTAAAAAAACTTTTATCTTGTTCTTTAGATGTAGCAGCTTTATACTTTTGCGTTTACATCTACAAGACAAGCTGCAAAAAATAAATAAATAAATAAATAAATAAATAAATAAAAAATTCATTTTGGCCGTAGTATCAGTCTATCTCATTTTGTCCACCGTTCTATTCTTTCCGACTTTCTCTTAATTTTTAAATCCGATTGCAAAGTTTTATTTCTGTATTTGCTTACAACAACTAGATAATGCTCAATATTTTGCCATAACTTAGGATCGCCTTCCAAACAAGGTTGACATTGAAACAGACGTTTCTAAATTAGATTTCCCCTCGGGTATGCCAAATGTTCTGTTAGGGATGCGTATGTGCACTTCTTTTACGCGTTGTCTTATTTTACTCATAATTCGATATTCAAAGTTTGCTACTGTTTTTACAAATATAAAAAAAACTAGTTTTAAAATGGTTATATGTTTTTTAATTAACTGTGTGACAATAGGTTTATAGGAGAATACGTCATAAAAAACGGATTCAGTAACCTACCCCATTTTTATTAGCATTCTAAGTCAATGCATCTCTTACTATTAATGCGTCAGTCTTATAGTTATCGGAAAAGCTTTTTATAAAAATTTGACTGCATTTCAAGTTACATATTCCGTTCACAATTTTTCTTCCATTTAAACGAATTCTTTTTTAATGCAAAATTGATAACACTGCACATTATATCATATAAACGCGTTTTACGCTAAAACATTGGTTAAATTAAATTGCATAGGCAGTAAAACTTTGGATTTGTGTTGTGACATGAACAATGGCAATCGGTTTGCATGTGGATTACACGTAATATAGTACTGATATAACAGCAGTTTGATTTTTATAAAAATATGTTTATTTTTTTGTTTTGTATGAAGTATAAATACGAGAAAAACATATTTCATACAGTATCTACTAATATTATGTAATGAATTATTTTCTGTTTGATAATTAGCAGTACCTCCACCAAATGAATGCGAAAAAATGAATAAATGCATTAACGATGAAAGTATAAATAAATAAATAAATAAATAAATACATAAAAGAGGAAAAAATGACTGATGGGATAAAACAGAAAATGAATAAAATAAGTGAATGAATGAATAAATGAGTGAATTGATCAATAAATAAATTAATAGTTATTTGATCACAGAAGGAAGCATCTGATTTATTTATACAAGAAAAGGAATGAGTAAACGCAATAAACTATTTCACATTTCCCCGCTCGTACTTAACTTGCAATGAACATTTATTATCAAAACTTGCCTCATATGAACTAAATAAGTACTGCATTGGACATAAGTGGATCTCAATACTTAAAATGATAAGTACAAGAATTTAATCATTTTTAGTCATGAGAAATATTTTTGAAAAAGTACGAATATTATATGTGTATCAAATTTTGAAATTAAGTTGCATAACTCTGTTCTTAAATCTTTTGAGCTATTTTTTGTTGACTAGAAACAACAATTGATGTAAGAACAGTTAAAATATTGTTAAATAGTTGGCGCTACACACAGAACATATTTAACAATTTCAGTTTGCTCCGCTATTCCACTTTGCCCCACATTCCCTTAGTTACAAATGACTCAGTTGGAATTTTTAAAAAAGGTGCTCTGATTGCCTCATTTTTTTAAACCTCAGTAAGAATAATGGAGTTTTATTTATTTATTTATGTATTTTAAATAATAGCAAGAATAATTGCATGGAATAAATAAAAATCTAATTTTTAACACACGGTTAAAAAAAAAAAAAAAAAAAAAAAAAAAAAAAAAAAAAAAAAAAAAAAAAAAAAAAAAAACAGTGAATAGAAGAGCTCTTTTAAACAGTTTCTTTCTCCACCTTCCTAGAGCGGTTGGAAGGATAATAAAAAACCATCGACATTCGTCCGGTGTCTCTTAGGTGATGAAGGATCAAACACAGCTCTATTTGATTTATTGAGGCACATTTTTGAGAAAATTTTTATATCCATAACAACCACAGCGGAAACGTGCGAGCAGGGAGACAGGAATAAAGCGAAATCGTTTTCTATTTTTATACATTTATTGAAATGTGGATGCATTTGATCAATGGTATTATATGTTTCAGATTTTCTACTATTTATTTTATACTTATTATTTAAAATTGTTCATATGCCAAAAAATAAATATTTATCATTGGCAGAAATTTACGTTAGTTTAAGTTAACATCATGCTTATACTTTTCCTATGTCAATGTTAAAATGCAGTTAGAACTTTGTTCTTGAAACTGATACGACACTATTTAATTTTAAACAAGGACGGATAAAGTGAATCGGTAAAGGAATAATTCCAAAGCAAAATATACTAAAATACAAACTAAATTACTCTTAGTTTCAGCATTAATTTGGAAATAAGAGTACTGTTATCAACTGCGTAAAATATTAAATGGTTTTCTTTTTTTCTGTTTGTTTTGATCATAGAAGTATTTTAAAAACTAGTAACAACTTTAATCTTATATTAGTTTAAAAAATATTTTGTTAGTATTTGTTATCTTAAAAGTTTTATACAGAAAAACATACTTTTTTCCTGTTTCATTTAGCTTGTAAAATACGTGAACTAAATCTTTTTGAGGTTGAAATTTTAGATCATTCTTTTAGTTACATCCGTTTGTTTGTTTGTTTGTTTGTTTTTTCGTTTTTTTGCTGATTTTTTCAATTTTTTTTTATTGTTAAGTGTGTGATCACTAATATGTGCTATACTCCACCAGAAGAAAATATTGTTGTTCATGAAATTGCTAGGCATAGGAGTAAAAACCATTCAGACGTTTTTTAATTATACATTTTATTGCTATTTATATTCATAAATTATGAATAAAATAAAGAATGATTCTTCTTAATTCTTTAAAAGCAAGAAAATACAATTACGTTTTCATGATTTAGAACAAAAGTCATAATTTATTTTCATTTAAAAAACCACTCTATTTGTATTTTTATTGTAAATTCCCCTTTATTTATAAAATTATATTTTAAATAGTGTTTGAGGTATAATGCATTGTTTCCTACAGCCGAATTCTCATACATCTGTCTGCATACTTAAAATACTAATATGATAGAGAGATTGTATAATACAACGAAAGTCTATTCAATACTTTTCCTACTACTGAATCATTTAATCACTAAAATCACTCCCAAAGAATTTATAATGCTTTGCTTTTGACCCAGAAAAATTAGTATCTGCATTTAAACATTATCTACTGCATAAATTAATCCCAGAAGAATTGACTTTTCTCAAAAATTTAAATTGAGTTGAAATCAGCATTTATATATGCAAGTATTAAATCAGAGGACTTACTCTCATGATTAAAACTTCCATCGAGTTTACGTATTACGTAATTGAATATAAACTAGTCGAAATTCATTTTGCCCAGATTTAAAGAGCTTCCCGTAATTTGAAAATGCCATTTCTGCAGTGGACGTTCCAATCATTTAATCCAATATGTAATTAAATATGCACTTTTTAAACTAAATTATGTGATAAATGTTCTCTTCGATCTTGGAATAGATATTCAAGAAGTGAATATCTCTGCTTTTGATTTGAATTGATTTGGAAAACTAACTGTCTTTAACAAAAGAATAAATTTCAAAAAAAAAAAAAAAAAAAAAACAGTTTCATTATAGATGATCTCAAGTCAAGATCCTCTGCAGTTATACTTTTCTGCAAGTGCACTTTTCAAACTAAAATGAAGTAAAAAAGCTTTTATTTTAAAAATGCCACTAATAATTTTAATGCCGGCCACCTTGTCTAGTGGTCAGAGTAATCTGCCATGGATGGTGTGGCCCCGGGTTCGAGTCCCGGCTTAGGCATGGATGTGCTTCCTGTCCTTATCCTTTCTGTGTGTGAATGTGTTATGTGAAAGGTTGCCTACCCTATAAACGGGTCCCTATGGCATGCGTGTACTGTGGAAGTCGGACTTCACACCAAATAACGGTACAGTTGGAAAAGTGAAGCAGTGCACCCCAAATTGCCAGCCTGGCTGGCACACGACAAAAAAAAAAAAAAAAAAAAAAAAAAAAAGAAAAAACAAATTTTAATATGTAAGTTAATTAGTTCAAAGGATATTATAAAAGTATAGTTTTAAATATGTGTGGTAAATTCTTACTACATTGATAATAATATGAACGTGTGTTGCGTTTCAATCGGTTTGGTTATATTTCTTTTGATTTCACAACATAAACAGTTTACCTTAAGACACACAAGTGTCTTAGTTAATGTATTTTTTCCTTTTGAAAAGAAAATGTACCCAAAGTCTTTTAATGGAAAGTTCAATATCTTAAAGCAGTACAATTTCAGTTTAATGTTACATTTATTAGCTTACTATTAAAAGTTTTCACCTCTTTTGAGGCATGTAGTGTAATTTTTAGAGCCGAATAAGCAGCTTATTGCTCTCGATTATGTTCGAGTTAATCGAACTCTGATCGAAATGAATATGCCCCTCAGTCCACTCACTGTTCGCTCTCAAAAATGTACATTCTAAATTGAAATCACTTTACGTAGATGCATAATTAATGACTTTTTTTTTTCATTCGCTGATAGCGTTACGCATTTTTTTCCCTTTAAAGTAAGATATTGCTACACCAAAATAATGTTTATAAATGTGCAGTGAAGAAGTAAAATTGCTAGTTTTGCAGTTTATTACTGTGCATTTTATAGTTTTTAATTGGAACATCGGCTGTCAGTATAATTCTGAAAAAACAACAGTTCATTTTTGTATTGGAACTCTAGTAACTTAATACGCGGATAACTCGACAACCTCAGTACGTGACAGTTTTACAGGAACCTCTGCAAGTCGACATTCACTTGCTATTTTAGTCCACTTTTTGCTACCGATATTCTTTCACGTTTATATCTTTTCGTATAATTCTGCTGTTTATGGGTCTGGAAAGAGCTCTTTTTGAAAATTCCCACGGGTACCTAGAGGAGACAGTCACCACTCTTTGTGT
>JAXGGA010005153.1:0-80750 GCA_038373865.1 Uloborus plumipes
GTTCGTTTAGCAATTGTGAATTCTGTGAAAGTTCTATTTTTCTAAAACATTTGTTTAGTAACTCAAAACTGAGCCTAGATTTCTTAAAAGGATTCACCACACAGAAAAATTTTGTATTTTAAAAGTATGCTCAAATCTCTACATCATCATAAATTTTCTCAAAGATTCAATAACATAAGAAATAGGTTTTCTGTGAAGGAAGGAAATAATTTTTTTCTCTAAGGTAAGTGACATCATTGATACATATTGAGTTTACTTATCAAGGAAATGGCATAAATGATACTTGAAGTGGTGGTTTTAAAACACTGCGAGATACTCAAAATAATTTAAGTTCAAATTAGCACTTCAGAAAGATAACGACACACTTTGTCCTGCCAAATAAGCCTAGAGTCATCGCTGCTTTAAAATGACTTCTAGTAAATGTTTACTTTTCACCCTTATTCTTAAATGTCAAAAACAATGATTTTTTGTTGTGTTATTAAATTTTCAGACATAAATGAATGCATAGAAACACCTGGTGTCTGTGAAGGTAGCTCTTCATGTGTTAATACTCTGGGAAGTTTTGAATGTCGATGTCCTGATGGTTACAAACTTTCATCAACACGTAGAGATTGCTTAGGTTTGTAAAAATTACTTTTTTCATTAAAGCAATGTTGATTTTTTGTTTGTATATTGTCTAATAGAAAAGAAAGCCTTTCCCAAAGATTATTCGTACTATTTTTTCTTATTGAGTGGTGATGAGAATACATAGCGATTAATGTTGCATGCTAACATTATGTGAACCATTATGTTTTTTGACAATAAAATGCATATTATGGATTGTCATTTGTTATTCCACAAAGGGTTTCAAATATGTAAAAATCTGTGTTTTGAGCAGAATTTCTACCAGTTTAAAATTCATTATGGGAACTTATATATGACAAATTTTTTTACTTACAATTTTACCTTATGAGTATGAAAGGTACTTTCAGAACTTTTTCTTCAAATTCGAAAAATTTTGTATGAAAAGCATTCTTAGTGTGTTTAGATAGAAACAGAACTATGATACTTATAACGCTTTTGATAGACACTTTTTATAAAAATAATGTTAATTTATTTACTTTTTTTTAGATGTCAATGAATGTTCTAAAACTGGAATGTGTGACAATGGAGTCTGTAAAAACTTGGATGGAAGTTTCATTTGTACGTGCAACAATGGTTATCGCTTATCTCCATCGGGAGAGCATTGTCTTGGTAAGAAGGTGACTTTTTTGGGTATAAGATTGCATTGCAATTTTTTTCTCTAAAAAAAGTCATAGCTCAATCACAGGGTAGTGACTCACTAACTTATAATTGATTATGTTTTAAAGATCTGCTTTGTTGCGTTGTTATGAATGTGAAAATATGTATAAACGTGTCAATTTTTTACGTTCTAAAAATATGAACTTTTAAACAAAATCTCAAATATTTGAATTCAAATTTCAAAAATTTTAACTTGAATAATTAAATACTTTTTTTGTTTGGAAGTATACATCATTGAACATGTGCTTACTGAAAATTGCATACTGTGTTTAATTTTCATTCTTGCAATCAATCCCTACTTCAGCTATTTTGGAAGTTGAAAACTATTTTAGTATCATACCGCATTAAATGAATGTCTTTAATTTTCATTAAAATAATATCTTCTTTATTACTGGCTGACATTTTTGGCATCAAATTTCTTGCAGTTACAAAATTTACAAAGCTTGAAATAAATTATAATTATTAGAAACATTAAACTCTTTTCTTCAATCATACTAGATTTTATTGCCTACTAAAGTTTTAACTGCATTTAAAAAAAATTTATATATGTTCATTTAGGACATTGTTCCGTGCATTTTAGATAATTTGTATTTGTCTTGATACAGTCTTTTTGCACCTGTTAATGTATCTTATTTAACAACCTACGTCAGGGGTGGCTGTATTTTGGGTGCACTTAGAATTCCGTGATTTTCATATATCGTCATTCTGGGCTATAAAACTAGAGTTGACCTTTGAGTTTTAGTATTAACTATTAAAAATTAAACGGAAGGAAATAAAAAAATGTACAACAAATAATATCCACTTTGAAGAATGCTAATGATGTAAAACTACATCTAAGGGGGGATCGGATTGTTAAATCTAATTCTATACTTATATTTGTTTGCGGAATGATAGTAATACTGCCGTGCTAAGCACAAAAGTCGTATCTGCACTTTTAAACAAAATTGAGTTATCGCTACCAGTTGGCTAGTTGTGATGCATTTTACCTTAATAAAAAGTTATATGGTCATCAGAGAACGGGAAATATTTTTTAAAAAGTTCCGAAAAAGTTTCATCTGAATCAAATACATGGTAGCTCAAAACTTTAAATAGTAATATCTCAGTTTGAGCTCAACTACAGATACCACTTTTGCGCTTAGGACGGCAAAATACACTAAGAGCCAAAACCTTCTTGGGAAATAATATAAAATTCCTACTCATTATTTTCTTATACATTATGTCCTTTGTTTGCAGAAAGAAAAAATATATACATTCCAGTAGTAGATTTTGAGAACTAAAAATATTTTAAGTATTTTTGAAAATTAGTTAGCAGAAGTAGGTAATTGAAATATAAATATTTGATCAAAACATTATTTCAAACATGCAGTTCAGATTACATGTGTCGTACCTTTTGTAAATATATTCATAGCGTTTAAAGTGATATTGATTTTTTACATCTAAAATTGTCAGAGTTTTTCAGTTTCATACACACACACAATCACCCCTACTAAATAAAATTTTTTGAATACAGTGACTGCTTTTGATTTTTGCTGAAATTATTAATGTTCAATTTTTAAATTCTTAAAGATATTGATGAATGTGCTCGCAGTCCAGGTATTTGTGCTGATGGTACCTGTACAAACATTCCTGGCTCCTACAGATGTCACTGTAATCCTGGTTTTCAACTGTCCCCCAATGGCGATTGTTTTGGTATAGTATTTGATAAACTATAATTTAATGATGTCTTGTTTGAAGAGTTGGTTCAAAAAAAAATATTATCACCAAAAAAATATAATTTTTTTTTATTCTATGTTTTTAATTAGATATTGATGAGTGCAGAACGCAGTATGGAATATGCCAAAATGGTCGTTGTAGAAATACAATAGGAAGTTACAACTGTCAATGTCAAATTGGGTACAATCTAAGTCCAGATGGTCGTAGCTGTGTAGGTGAGAGTTTTATTGAATAAATTTTCGAAGCCCTTAGTTTTTTCTGTTTTTTAATGTCTAAAAGTGCATTCTTAATTTGATTTTTTTTTCTAGATATTAATGAATGCCTAGACAGTAACTTATGTTCTCGAGGGACTTGCAGGAATTCGGAAGGTTCTTTCCAATGCACGTGTGATGAAGGCTATCAGTTAACTCATGACAAAAGAGATTGTGAAGGTATTATTTTTTAATACATGAATATATTTAGTATATTTAAAAATTATTGAAACATGTGATAGTTCATGTGATGGATATATCTTGAAAGAAATTAATCTGTGATAATCGTGGTATCCAAAACAAAATATTTTTAAACTAAGCATATAAAATCCATTCACTTTATTTGAATTAACCAACATATTTACCATTAACTTTAGTAAACAAATATTACGAAACCTATAGTATGGTTATGTAATCTATCCAGTAGTTTGAAATGTCTCATATTTTCAGTATTAAAAAAGAATAGAAAAGAGGGAGCAGGGCCCCTACAGTCCATGAAAATTCTTCAAAAATCTTTGAATTTTGTTTTGTCCCAGAAAAGTTCTTGATTTTTGTTGGCACTTTTCAAGCATTTATGAAAATTTATCCATTCTCATAATTGCCAACTTAATAGAATACATTTTAGCATTTTTTTATGTGTCAGTCCAGATTGTTTTCGCATTTCAAAATCTTACTGCATCTGCCTTTGTAAAACTCGCACCTCTTTCTTTTTTCAACACTTATTTTGATAGTAAATAAGTGGGTATCACTTATTTTGTATTAATCTTTTTATTATTATTATTCTTTTGAAGAATTGTTAGAGAGAGCCCTAAAATCTTCTCCCCGTAAGTCACCCTAAGATAGCTTTAAAAAATGTTTTCAATACTTCAGCTGTGAAACATTTCCAGGAAAGAGCTCTTGAGAGCACCTGTAAGCTCATCAAATATGGCCTAAATTTGCATTTTTAAGACTCCTGATTCAAAAATTTTCCTAGAAAGTCATTTTTCTTACTGTTTGTATAACTTTCATTGTGATTTTAATCTAAAACATAATGTGATGCTTTGAAATAAAATTATTTCTGAAAAATATATTTATCTTTTCATTTTTGTAAAATTCTACTTGGTATTTAACTACAGAATGTTACAGATATTGATGAGTGTCGAAGTATATCTTCAATCTGTGATGGTGGCTCATGTACAAACACTGATGGAAGTTTTATATGTTCTTGCCCTCATGGATATCGATTGTCATTTGACGGGAAGGAATGCATAGGTATTTGATTTCATTTAATATTGATAAAATGTACTGGCTATGCTCATTAAAATAAAAAATAACTAACTCCAATATAAACCAAGTATCTTTTTTTAAATCTTGTTGGTGGTTTGATTTTGTAAATCTCTTTTTAATTCCCAATATTTTAATAAATTTATCGAAGTAATTTAATTAGTATTGTCAAATCAAAAATGAAAATGTAAGAATTGTTATTAAAAGTATTATTTTGAGGATTCAATGCCCTTGAATAATGTGTTAAAATGCGTTTTTGTTTATTTTACTTGTTTATGGTATGTATTTGATTTACAAAGCAAAAAAAAAATGAAATTATTTTTTTTAACTGTATTATTGTTAAGATTATGTACATTATCAACTTTTTTGAATTTTTGAAAAATGTAATAAAATAGTTCATGTTTAGAAATAGTTTTCAAAAAAGTTAACTGTTTTTTGGTTGTTTTTCCCTATAATTGTCAATTACAACAAGCAAAAAAAGAAAACTCTTTTTTGCAACTAAATATTGGTTTTATAAACATCATTTGTAATACCTTTTGGTAAGCTATTACAAATGATGTAATACCTTACCAAAAGGTCTTATATTACATCATCAATATCTTACTAAAGAATTGGGTAACTTTTCTTTGGTATCTCAAATTGACAAAAGATATATTTTTGCTTAACTTTGAACTGATTTATCTTAAAGGTTTATACTATTTTCAGTTTTGAGTCCTATCATTACAATTAGAAAAAGATTATTGATGCCCTTGAAATTTATTGTATTGTGTTCCTTAAATGAAGCATACGTCGTACGAAAAAGGTTTCTTTTGTAATTTAGTATTTAATCTTTTTTTTTAGATACACGACAAAACAATTGCTTTCAAGAGTACATAAATGGAATTTGCAGGAATCCAAAAACTTCTAATATGACAAGAAAAGAATGCTGCTGTATGAAGGGATCTGTTGCTTGGGGAACAAATCCATGTGAACCATGTCCTGATCCTAGAGGAGGTTTGGTAGCAAATATTAAAATATTTTGTTATGCATTTGTATTTTTTATTAGTATCTAAACTGTACCATCAATTTGCTTCTACTGATTATTCTATATCCCAGATTATGTGCAAAGACAAATGTGCGTATGCAATTGCATAAATATGCTTATCTACTGACATTAATGCTGTATAAAAACAGCAAAATTTTATTATAAATACCCTATTGCCTTTTTATTCACTTTTAGATTATGTTATTAACCGACTTCAACAAAGAAGGAGGTTATACAATTCGTCGGAGATTTTTTTTTTTTTTTTATGTTATAAGATTACTCGAAGATGCCTGGACCGATTTCAAAAATTCTTCTTTTGTTTGAAAGGGTTTGATTTCCGATTGGTCCCATCCTCTTGTGATCTGTTTTTGATAACGGGAACCTGCAGAAATCGTTCGAAAAAGAAATTGGGATCCCAGTAATCGTAATAAGGACAATTTTGAATGCAAGGCTTCTCTGGATTACATAATGAAATTCATTTCTATGATCTTTTTAAAATTTTATATATCTACTTATATTAAAATCTGAGTATCTTTCTGTGTCCTGCTTCTTTCTTCTAAAGGCCCATGAACTGAAAGTCGAACCAGGTACCGATAGATTCGTTATTTTTCATACTTCATTAGTTTTAATTTACATTAGGTTTGATAAAAGGATTCTGAAGAAAAAATCTTCAAATTTTTGCTCAAATTTAAAGCTATTTCTCCTAAGTGATTAAATATGAAATCCATTGTTATAAAACGTGGTTGATATGAAACAGTAATAATAAGGGTAATGATAATTTTGAACAAAGGCTAAACTGAATCAAACATGAAACTCATAAGCGGGCAGAATGAGGTAAAAGTTGGGGGGGGGGAGAACGTTATGCATCAACATGCCGGAGGAAGCTAATCTAGCTGCTCTGGCAACTAGTTTACTCGATGACGCCTAGACGGATTTCAAAAATTCTTTTTTTGTTTAAAAAGGTTTTCCATCTGTTGGTTTGATAACGGGATCCTGCGGAAATCGAAAGAAAAATAAATTGTAATCACAGTAATCGCAATAATGACAATTTTGAATGTAAGGCTTCTCTGGATTACATAATGAAATTCATTTCTATGATCTTTTAATCTTCATCTAATGCTGATAAGAGATTGCTGGCCACGTATATATAGTATTTTTATTGCGAGATTGAAAAACCGTTAATATTTAAATGGCTTTGATTAAACTAGTATACAAATAAATACCAGAGAATAACAAGGATTAGTTTTTAGTGTCAATCGTTTAAAATTTTAAACGCGTTGATAGTTTCTTTCTTTTTTTTCTTTACATAGTTTATTTCATGAAGCATTTACATTTTTGAAAAAAAAATTGAACCAACTTCAGAACTTCACTCGGAAAGCGCTCTAAAAGGTAAAAAATAATTTTATTCTTTGAACACCATCGATACTACATTTAAACATGAGTTTTGAAGTCTGTGCAAAAACTCCATAGGTAAAATGATTAACTACATTTTGCCAAAATTTTTCAGAGAAACCATTAAAAATTAAGAGCTGAATATTTGTACCATTACATAAATATTAGATTGCCAATTTATTGTATGCAAATGCGATTAAAAAACCTGGATTCATTGAAATTCATATATAGTTTAATTACAGTTTCGTATGATTCTATTTAGTGTTTTTGCGCCGACTTCAAAACTTACGTTTAAATGTAGTATCAATGGTGTTCAAAGAATAAAATTATTTTTTACCTTTTAGAGCGCTTACCGAGTGAAGTACTGAAGGTGGTTCAATATTGTTTTCAAAAATATTTTATATATACAGTCGAATCTCCATATAGCGAACACTCTATTTAGCGAAGTTCTCTATATAACGAAGCATTTTCTGTGACACAGAAAGTTTCAGTAAAAAAGCATGTAAATTTGTCTCCCTTTAACGAATATCAAATGGCTCAATTTCTCTACTGCGAAGTTTTTATGGGAGAAAGTGTCAATGTTCGGGAAAATAGAAGTCTTTCTTCTACTGCTTTTGTGAAGGCTTACTTTGTGAAGAATCACTTCACACATGTGAAGAATTTTATGAGCAAAGTGTTTCCAAAGTGCAGCAAAAAATCACGGACTATTTTCAAAGTAAAACTAGTGTCGTCGACCAAGTTCAGATTTGATTCTTTTAATTTATTAATGTAAAAATTTGCGAAAATTCACCAATTATACTAGATGCGAGTAGCATTCTTGATACAATTTAATAGGTTAATAAATTAATTTAATTAGTTTTATTTCTTAATTCATTCACTTCGTTACATTTATAACTTCAAAATATGCACAGTATTTATTTCTTGATAAAATGTATTTATTCTAAAAATAGTAAAGTGAGAATTAACCTAAATAGCTACTTACACATGTATAGCCCCTATTGAAAAATTAAGCATAGAAATGTACTATTTCCTTTATAGCGAAGTTTCTATATAACGAACCTTTTTAATGGTCCCTTGCGACTTCGTTATATGGAGACTCGTCTGTATTTATTTATTTATTTGTGTACATGATGGTACAAATTTCATGGCAGATACATCAGACTGCAATTGCTATGCCTAACTTTTTTTAAGATTCACGGCTCTGGTCGTTAAGTACAATTTTTACCTATCTATGCCAGATTCTTGTCAAAGAGTCTATCTTGTAAAAAATTAATTAATTTTTTTCTGATTAAAATTGTTTGTTTCCCCCTCTTAGATGCTTTCAAAAAATTGTGCCCTGATGGCTTTGGATATGTCATAGTAAATGGTATAATGGAAGGTATTGTATATTTTATAATATTCAGGCTAGTGATTTTCTCTTGAATTTTTAATGACATTTTTACATGCATATTGTATCTGTTTTTCTTCATGTTTCAGACATAAATGAATGCATGATGGATCCTACGCTGTGTGAAAATGGTATTTGTGTAAATACTGATGGCAACTACCGGTGTGAATGTCTTGATGGTTTCAAGATTGATCCTTCTGGCACTAAATGCATTGGTAACACATTTCCAGCCATATATATACAGTCTTAGTGTAATTAAGTACTAATTTTTCTCAATATATTAACTGAAGGTTTAAAAAATAAATATTGTGACACTTATGAAGAACTTCATTTGTAATAATTTGGAAATTGTTGACTTGGAAACAATTAAAAAATGCCAAGATCTGTTTCAGTTATACTATGTGTTGACAAACTATGAAATTAACTTCTTAAAGTCTGAGATAAGTATGTTTTTGTAAAATGTTTATTTAGAATGTGTACAAGTAGTAGAATGTTTTGGAATAAAATATCAGAGGGTTCACATCTTACTCCTGCAGCCAAGGAGGTATTAGTATATCTGTATAAATGTAAGGTGGAAAAAAATGCAAAATATGTTGATGGTGAACCATGCTAGACTAAATGTGACTCATATATTTTAATTTATTTCATGTGATATGAATAACAAAATGTGCTGTCTGAAACCTAAATACACCATGATGTATTAAAACTTTGATCATGTAGGTATCTATAATTTATATATTTTTTTAATTATTATCAGTGTCTAAAAATTAATTTATCGTAACTTTTGCTTCGTCTTTTAGTTGTTAAAATCATTCTGTTGGGGGAAAGTCATGGTTTTTTTTTTTTTTTTTTTTTTGGAAAATTTCCTGAACTTTACGATTTTATGTTTTTTATACCAATTTATGACTGGTTGACGTTAGACAAATACTGATGGACATTTTTAGGAGATGAAGCTAATCAGTCTATCATTCTACTCAATGTCGCAAACTGCAGACACTCAGCATCAATATTTATGCAATGTTTCTTATTTTCATAATAGTTCTCTTTCTTAGTTTCGAGTTTTCATTCTGTTTTAAAAAGCTGGTAATTTCACATCACCTACTTAGTTTCACAATTAAAGGGAGAAAAGCTTAAGATAGGCTATATATCAATCTCAATCCTAGATAACTATAATTTTCGATACAGTTTTGGATTAAGCTTGAAAATATGATAAAATGATCCCAAAAAGTGAAAAAATAGCAACAATTTGTAGTAGAAAATTCAAAAAAAAAAAAAAACCTGGTATTTTACATTAAAATTTGGAACAGAACCAAATCAAAGTAACATTAAATTTAAATGTTTTCGAAAAGTTGCATTTGAAAGTAAATTTTTCTTGATTTTATACTAGAATAATTAAAGACTGAAGTACAGCTTATCATTTTGCTTAGAAGTTGTGAAACTAGGTTTTAGAAAATGTTGAAAACAATTTATCTTGAAGAGCACCTTTCTGAAGTTAGCTGCTCAATTGTTTTAATGAATCATTTTTGAGTACATATTCTTCAAGTAAAATAAAGTTAATAGTTGAACTCTTAGGATTTTTACATGCAGACGTAATAAAGTAAATTCGTTATTTTCCTAGATATGGACGAATGCAGAGAAAGAGGTTTTGCTTTATGTGGAAATGGAACATGTACAAATGTCATTGGAGGATTTGAATGTGATTGCCGTGATGGTTTTACTGCTGGACCTAGTCAAACATGTGAAGGTTATGTCATTTCCTTTTTTTTTTTTTCAAAATATTTAGATTATATTTTGTTATCAAAAGGAAAAAAAATCTAAAAATACCAGTTTTATGCTTTATTGAAGTAGTTAACTATTGTTAGTTTAATTAATATATTAATTTATTTATTCAGACATTGCCTCCTGAATTGTCATTGCCTTAACTACCACCTGGCTACTAATTCATTTTTATTTTCCCCCTTGAATATTGTCTTTTTGTCTGACTGATTAAGCTTGATAAAATTTGCATATGAAACAGGTAACTAATTACTTTATTCTATAGAAATTATCAACTATTACAGGAATCCTTTAATTAACTTGATTGATAGATCCTTAAGATATACAACATAGTTAAAAACTGCCCAAATCAACCTTAATAGCTAACACAAAACAGTTTTAGTGCATCCTAAAAATATTTTCAAATTTATTTTAGTGCCCTTTTTTGAGAATCAACCTATATTTCTTGAATTGTTTTAAGATATCAGTATTAGAAAAGCATGAGCTTTAGTTTTGGTAGGAAACTTTCCTCTTCCTCCCATCAAACCGCACTTTTTTTATCCTCTGAGATTTTGTATTAACAACTAAATGGTAACAAATAACTTTGATAGTTCTTCTCTCTTTGTTTGAGTCAGCTTCTAGCATGAGGTCTTTCACTCTATCAATTGTATTCAATAGATAAAAAAATAAGGTAACGTTTTTAATATTTTGTGCTTAGCATTAATTTAGCAGTATGGCACCCTATTTCAATTTATATTATTAGCTTAGTCTCTGTACAACTATTTATATATAATAAAAATTTGGTGCTATAAAATGAACGTATGTGTGTTATAAATTTTTTTCAAAACCTAAACTAAAGTTACTTTTGACTTTGAATATACTATGCTTGTGCACACTTACAAATGATTTTATCTTTTTTAACCTGTTACGAAACAATATATTTTGAAAGAGGTTGAAGTTGCACCCTTTTATACAAATCAAAACTTATGCTGCAATGTCATGAAATGCTGTCAGAAACTTGTGAGCATTAAACTCACATTAATCAAGGATTTCCTTTAGTTCATCATTTTCCATTTCAATTTTATTTGATTCATTTACAATTTAAATTTATGCTCGTTTGTTGTAGTATTTATTAATGACCAAATGTTTATTTGGGAATGAATGTAATGCATGACAATACATTTACAAAAGTCTTGTTTTATAAAGAAAGCAGTGGAGATTTTATTTCATTCTAACTTTTGTTAATGACTTTCAAATATTTTTTTTTTCATAAAACTTATTGCAATTTGTAGTAACAAATCTTGTTTCTTTAGACATTAATGAATGCGAAGAAATGGGATCTCTGTGTGCCTTTAGATGTCAAAATATACCTGGATCTTTTAAGTGCACTTGTCCATATGGGTACACTTTAGCGCCTGATCAGAGACATTGTGAAGGTTAGTTTTCTATTGTTTTTGTTCAATTCCTTTTCTTTCTAATGTTCTAAAATCTGTTTACTTCTTGGTGCTTTTGACTTATTGGATGTGGGTTATTATTAATTTTCTCCTTTCTTTAATCTTATTTTAACCTTAAAGATTTAGATGAGTGCAAGACTCCTGCAAATGATTGTCGATTTGACTGCAAAAACCTAATAGGATCTTTCATGTGTATTTGTCCTGAAGGATATCAGCAAATTGGCATGGTTGATGACTGTACAGGTCAGTTTAAATTATTGTACCAAATGAGAATTCATATTTTTTTACATATGCTATTTGGATTTAGAGTATGAGATTTGTATTTTTATATTTACGTTCGAAAAAGCTGGAACGCAAAGGTCTTTATTTTTACGTGGCTTTTAAAATTTTTTTTTTTTATTTCAGCCCTTTTCATATATAAATGTGGGATGCCAAAAGTTTTATCAGAGTAATGCATGATCTAATATGAAATAAATTCAAAATCACTCAATCTCAAAGACAAGAAGCACTTTGAGATCATTTATGATTTCTAATAATTAACTATTTGTGCAGTTAATAATAGCAGTCAAAATGCTTGCAAATCATAGATGCATGTTGTACATATCTATATTGTAAAGGATAGCTATCAATGAGAAAATTTATACATCAGTTTATATTATTTGTTGAGGCATTTGTTAGTAAAATTATAAATGTATCAATTGTCTGCTGCATGTGTCCCATATTGTCTTTTTTAACTTAACAAGTATTTTTGAATTTACGTGTTTTTACTTTTCCTTATTTGTTTTTTTTTTTTTTTTTTTTTCCAAAAATTATAAATTGTATTATTTTTGTTTCCAGATATTGATGAATGTCGCACAACTCCTGGAATATGTGCCAATGGAAGATGCATCAACACTAGAGGTTCTTATCGCTGTGAATGCTATGATGGCTTTGAGCCATCTAGAGATCAAAGAGAATGCATAGGTTAGTTTAAACTTTGTATAGTTAAAGAGGTAATAAAAGTTTAATCATCATCATATTCAACTGAAATAAAACTATTTTTTACAAGAAAATTACAAGGTGTTGATTCACTGTTTTTTATTCTTAATTTATTCCACTTCCTTATCGGATCTAGGAGAATAAAATAACATCTGAATAAGCAGAAATGCTATCACCCTTTTCAAAATAGATCTTTTCAAGAGCGTTGCAGTTGTGGTTTTCGATGTCAGACTCTAATTTGTTTTGTTTTTAAGCAATAACTAAACATAACATGAACTTTGAAAAAACAAAAAAAGACAAAAAAAAACTTTTACATTGTATTAGCCGCCATGGCGTATAAGCCGCAGGAGTTAAAATTCAGCTTTTAAACATGTATAAGCCGCCGAAAATACGGTAGTGCATAAAAAACTGTCAATACGCTTAAAATCATTAAGTAAACTGTAGCGTTCTTATGTTTGACTAATTAATGCATGCTTCAGAGAAGCAGCTTGTCAGCTTCTTATGCTGTAAAACCAAACTATGTAAGTTAGAGCTCAGCAAAAAAAAAAAAAAAATCAATTTTAATGTATTTGACCAAGCTCATGTGTTTAGTACAGGGCCGTATTTAAGGGTTATTTATCAAACCCCCTCCGAAATTTTTCAAAACTGTTTCAAAAATGCTTTTTATAGTTTCTCACCAAAAAAAAATTATTATTGTTGCTTTAATTACATTTTAATTTTCTTATTTACTTTGAAACTGCATTTGAAAAATGAAATATATCATCTCTACTAATAATAAAGCTGAAGGTTTGTCTCTCTTTCTTTCTGTCCTTCTGTCTGTTACGCGCGTAGCGCCAAAACCGTTCGGTCGATTTTCATGCCACTTGGTACAAAATTAGTTTGTAGCATGTAGTTTTGCACCTCGAAGCGATTTTTCGAAAATTCCATTTCGTTCTTTTTCTATTCGAATTCTTAGCGGAAATTCGATAAAATAGGGAAGAAATATTTCACACACATTTTCAAGTCTTATGTCATTCGAAAGCTTGGAATTTTCTGCACAAAATGAAGTTTTTTCGAAGTTTCTACGATCATCAGGAGAGCTGTAATAATTGTTTTTAGAATCCCGAAATTCAAGGCTTACCTTCAGTAAAGCAAGCCAAACGATTCTAAAATGGTTCAGCTCGATAATAAAATTTGTTTGAAAAGAGAGATGAAAAGAATTATTTTATCAACGGAAATCAACTTTTCATGTTGTTACCATGGTTACGTGTTCATACCTATTTTTGTTTCGTTCTTCTTCCAGCGTTGCCAGACGTAGTATTTTTGATACTACGGTAATATTTTTTCGGCCCAAATAAGGAGCGTAGTATTTTTCCGGCAACCCTATTTCCAATATACTAATGACTTAATTAAAAGATTTGGCGGATTTTTTTTTTTTTTTTCATTTTCATAGATTTCGCATTTCGGCAACATTGATTTTGGCAACGTTTGGAAACAGTATTACTTTGTAATATTTTTTTTAGAGGAGGCGTAGTATTTTTGTTTCAATTCTCTGGCAACCCTGTCTTTTCCGGGTGAAAATGCTTTGGGACATTACTTGGCGCATTTTTGCGTGTCTCGCGGAAGTGAAAGCTCTGAGAGAAACTACGCAAAATAGCCAGGGTTACCACGCTTGGCGCGCCTATCGCCCATTTAGCGAGAAAAGGGTACCTAAAGCGCAGATTAACCAAATATCGTATGAATTGCGTTATTGCATCGTTCGTTTTGTTTTTAAAGTTAGGAAATAAAACTTTCTTCTTCTTTTAAACTTTGGTAAGATTTCTGTTGGTTTCTGTGAGCAACAAAATTGTTCTTATTTTCTCTTTTGGCTTATTTTTGTGCATCTTCCTTTGGGGTTGCATTCGAATGTTCCAAGGGGGTGTTTCACCCCTTTTATGGAGTAAATCAGTGTTCATTTCAATGCAGACAAAAGTGATATGAATTGGCCCGACCACTTGGCAATATATCGCCAAGCTTTTGGTCGTCAAGCATTTGCCGCCAATTTGGCGACATATCACCAAGTTGGCGAAAAAAATTGTTTTCTTTTTATATTTGGACTCAATTTGGCGCTATTGGCGATATTTTGCGAAAAATCCACTGAATGATGTTAAAATCGGCGATATTTAGGAGATTAATTATTGTAAAACATTTTTTTTGCATTGTTTCGCGGCAAACTAGAGATATAAATGTTTGAACTGTTATCTTGCTCACTCCAAGCACTATTTTAGCACTTGAGGCATCTACTAAGAAATTTACACATAAAATTAAGTAGCGTGGGGTCCATACCAGATTTTTATATCATATTTTGAAGGAATTATAGTTGAATTACAACTAAAATAGAGCATTTTTTCTGCTATATCAATTATTTTACAAATGAAATTTTAATTTTATACCACGGGCAAAGCCGTGCGGGTACCGCTAGTTATTGAATAATTGATCAAGTTAACTGTTTTTTCTGCAGTATTTATTTTTATTGTAGTTATTGCAAACATAATTTCTTAACAAGACACCTTTCCCTTCGAGTTTTTAATACCACTAAAAAAACATCAGAACTCTTCCAATTTGTATGTACAGTACAGAACCTTTTATCCGGGAACTAAAATACCGGGAAACCAGAAAACCGGCAACATTTTGTCGATTTTTCCGCCACTTTTTAAAATACGCATTTTCGGCAATTTCTAAGAAATGAAGAGTTTTTTTTTTTCTTTTTAAATACCTAAATGAATATGAACGGTTTCTTCATAAATACCATATAAGTGGCATATAGCTCAGAAATTTTTAATATTTTAATATCTATAAGCACTTCTGGATCGTTTTCTCTTCAGATTTTAAGATGCATTGCTATTTGTTATAGTAACTTGGGTTTATAAACAATTGGCAAATATCGCTTCATAGCGATCCAGAAAACCGGGAAATTCAGTTATCCGGGATAATTGGTTCTCTACTGTACCAAACTTTATATTTTGCGCATATTATGCGGTAAGATAGAAATTTCAAAAATACTCCTTTGAATGCGCGTATATGAGTAAACTCATCTGTCCATATCTTTTTTTTTTTCATTAAAAAGATTAGTCTTTTTTTTTTTTTACAATTTTCATAGAAATAGTGTTTTAACATCTATGGTAACAAAAATCAACAGAATATAGAACATGAAATCAAATTTTATTGACTTTATAGATTTCATGAGAAATAGGTTTGGTAAACCCTCCCCGAAACTAAGACCTGCTTACGGCCCTGGTTTAGTACCTAAACATTTCCTAAGGTGATTATTTTCGATATGCTTTTTTAGATCCATTAAAATGCTGCATGTTTGACTTGTATAACTTAAAAAAAAAACATTGGATTCTTTAAGTCATCTTTTTATTTATTTTTAAATTATATAAAATCTAAAATCGAAATGCTAAAATGTACTGTCTTTCAGATATCCGTACTGGCAATTGTTATAAACTACCATCCTGTTCTGCGCAAACTCGGGATGCTGCTGAGATGACGAAGATTGATTGCTGCTGCGGAATGGGAGCTGCTTGGGGACCGAGGTGTGAAATATGTCCTCAGAAAGGAAGTGGTTGGTATTAAAACATATATATATCAATAAAATGACTAAATCTTTATTAAACTCTGAACCAATCAAAATAACATTATTTTTACTGTACACCTTTTATGTATCTAGCTTTAACCTCCAAATTTAAAAACAATTAAGTATGCATTTAAAAAAACTGGAACCAAACTTTAAAAATCAGTTATCTTTTAAAAGTATGCTTTGGGGGGGGGGGGTGAGATCTTTTATATGAAAGATTAGTCATGGCATTTTAAAACTTTTATTTCAAAGTCAATATATGCGCGGACATTTCATGTTATTTGAGAAGAACAATCGCTTTTAAGTCTCCAGGAGCCAAGAATGGATACAAGGGGGAGCCGATGAGGGTGCTATTAGTTTCATATGTACCCTACATTTTGATGAACCATTAGATTTCAGTGGAACAGACAATGTGGTCAGTACAGATCAAGTGCTAAATTCAATGATTCCTGTGAAAGCTGCTGGTAGTGGGATGAGGGTTACAATTATAAAGCATTCCTATCTTTATATCAACTCAAGTTTTATAATTTATCTTTAAAAACTATAAAATTGAAAATGACATGAAAACCAAGGCTTATATTTAAACTGTAAACAATAGTTTAACTGTACTTGTTCTCACTACCTACTGGTACCAGTAATTTGTTGAAGTTGAAAAAAATGATTGATGTATCATTAAAAGAGGTATTATTAACAAGTTTGATAGTCATTCTTCAAATGCTCTTTTTTTTAACCAAAAAAAAATTTGCTAATGAGTGTTTTTTTTTTTTTTTTTGCAGATGAATATAATGAACTTTGTCCACATGGAGTAGGATTTGATAAAGATGGTAGAGGTAAGATTTTTTTTTTTTTATTTAAAAAAAAAAAAAAAAAAAAAATTTTTAACGTACTTTTCCTAAATAAATTTTTTATCATGTGCAGCATTGATTTATGAAGCATAGTAAATCTTTCAAATAATTCAAAACCACCTACAAGTGTAATCTAAATTCCCATTAGTGATATTTTTCATTTATATGAAATTATCCATACATTTTCAGTGTGTTTTTACCTTGTATTTTGAAGTGTACTTGTCAGTAATCAACATTAGATGTCACTATTGGATATAAAAGGCATTGTAATATCTTATTAGCCACAGAAAGTTTTTATTTCTGCATCAAGGACATAATTTCCAATGGGTGTTTACACCATATATTTTTACATACTAAAATTGTTCATTAGTCCTACTAACGTGACAGGAACTTTAATAATGCCTCATAAACATTTTCTGACTTTCAAATTTAAAAATACTTTGACTTGTTAATCATTACTCAAAATTTTGTTCCTCCAGATGTTGATGAATGTTCCTTAATGCCAGAGATTTGCCAGAATGGACGTTGTATCAATACCCTTGGATCATATCGCTGCATTTGTAACAAAGGATATAAACCAGATCTTTCTGGAATTAGATGTGTAGGTAAGACAATATATTATTTAAAATGGTGGGAAATATTTTTAGATTGTTCAGTTCAACTTTTTGTTTCAAGAATTCTTCCACGCTTCCCTGAAAGTAATTAATAAATTAATATTTACCTTTTTTGAAAATAAAAACCTTTGTGTGTGCATATGTATGTTTTATGAGAAGAAATGTTTCTGAAGATAAGTTATTGGTCTAAAAAGAGGTTTTGTTGCATCCTTTTCTTTTTGCCCTCCCTCCCCCCTATTTGCTATTTTTCACAGCCTATTTTTTTTTTTTTTTTTTTTTTTTTTTTTTTTTTTTTTTTGCTTAATGGTACTCCTCTTTCACATCCACATTTAGTAATGTTCTATAGTACTTTATGAAATCTGAATATTTAAATTAGCTAGGGTTATTTTAAAAACTAATTGTTGTTTGTAAAAAAATTTTAGTTGTTTTTTATAGTATTTCAAGATTTTTTTTCCTCACGATTAAACTTATCAAATTTTAGCCATAATAGTTTTAAAACCTGATCTCTTTAATTCCTGCTTAAACCTAAAATTAAAGATATTTCTGTCTCTCTCTCTTTAAAACAAATAGGGGGATTTTTGTTCTTGCTTTGTACACAATATGGAAATAAATGAATTTTCAGGCATAATCCTGTAGCTATTTGTCCAGGCCTAAGGACTTCACAAAAAAATTATTTTTCTGCTCTTGCTAATAATTCACCTTACATTAATTTAACTAAGTATTGTTGCAATGTATCTCATTATATGCTACTGTTGATGTTTTTTTCCTCCTATATATATATATATGTATATATATATATATATATATATATACACACACACAAATATATTTCAACCTGTCTGTTGATCCTAGAATAAATATAGCGATATCACATTTGTAACTTTTAAGGTAATGTTTTGATATCAAGAATGCTCATTTAATTAATGATCATTTTGTCCTTGCCGTCCAATGATACTGTAGGTTGTATGAATTCAAATTCTTATCTGGTTATGCAAGTTCAACGACTTAACCCTTCACTGCACGGTGTGCCAGATCTGGCACAAACCAAATAAACCCTCATATATTCCTATGATTTTTAAATGCAGTTAAACTGAGCTTTGTGTCCCTTCTGGAACATTGCTATAACAGTTCAATGTGATTTTTATGCACTAGTCTAGGTATTACAGTTCTTGCTTTTTTAAAAAAAAGGGTCTGCATTTCCGTTAGAAGTGTGCTTAGTCATTATTTCCTTTGTTCCAAAAATGTTTAAATACACTTAGTGGAAAGTTTGTTTATACCACTTATGACACAAAAACATTGTAGATTATTACACTTATCGGTATACAAAGCATATGCTATGTGCTTTGTGCCATATATAGAACAAACAATTAAAACATCATTTTTGGTGCACATTTTTAAGATTAATTTTTTTCTTCATTTTTCCTGAACTCAGGGTTATTTAAAAGGTAACAAATGATTTCAGGGCTCTCACCAAGTCACTTTTTTCACTAAAAGTCACTTTTTTTTTCATTGGTCACCAAAAGTCACTTTCGAAGGCCAAAAGTCACTTTTTGTCACTTTTTTGGGGAAAATATTGATTTTGTCACTTTTTTGGTCACTTTTTATTTTTTTAAATCTGACCAAGTGACAAATATCCTTTGAACTTTTCTTTCGACCATCAAAATCGTCGCTCAGTACCGATACCACACGAGGACTGGAGGAAGGAAATTCTTTTTCCCCCTGAATGACCCTATGGATGATGAAACCGAAAAAAAACTACAGTTCTTTCATTCACCTGTCCAAATGTTCCGCTTTTCCCGTCAAAGCCCGCTTTTTTTATCGTTTTGTACCGATAAATTGCTGTTATTTTTCGTACCTGGGGTGATTGTTTTCTAAAACTTTTCCAGTACTTTCTAGATCTTCTAATTTTTTGTTTTAACATTTGTTTTAAAATTAATTCCAATGTAGAAATTTTCTTGAATTCCAGCTACATGTTTTTTCATTTTCTGATTAGTTCTTTGTTTAATAATAGTTCGTTTAAATATCTATTCCATTGTCGTAAAAGCATTTTCAGCTCTTGAGTGATGTGTTAGCTAAAAGTATACTTTTCAAGAATTTAGCTTCTAGTATGAAAAAAAAAACCATGCATATATGTGTATGTAATTTGCGCTGTTGCTTTCTTTTCATTGTCTGAGGATTATCTTAGTTTATAGAAACTTTTTGATTTTTTTTAGTTATTTTATAGTCAAAAGATCCCCCCCCCCCACCCCACCCCACTTTAAAATATGTGATTTGACATGAATATGAAAAATATTTTAAATTGTCAAAGCTATTTTTAGTAAATCTGCAGCCAGTTTTGAAAAATGTAATTCTTGTATAGTATTCTTATCTCTCGTCGTCTCGTCTATATCATACCTGTTTCTTTTCAGAATTTTGTTTTCAGTAGAATTTTGGAATACATGCATTAGCAAAATAGTATTTTTTCGCTTTAGAAGTTTATCCTGCAGGACGAGCTATGATTTAAAACTATTGGTTTCCTGAATTTCACTTTTAGTATCGGGGAACGTTCTAAGTTAACTTATATTTGGAAATGTTTATAATATTTAGGGATGTACCGAGTACTCGGTAAATATTCGGTACTCGGCTTACTCGGCCAATTTGCCGAGTACTCGGTACTCGGCCAAATTTGGATCAGGTACTCGGCCGATACCGAGTAGTTGCAGAAAATTGAATAGTTCAAGACACATTTTTCAATAATTAAAAATATGCAAATATATATATATAATGCATTCATTTACAATCAATATATATTAATAAAATATGACTGAAGAGTACGTGTAAGTTTTTAAAAAGAAAATAATTCCAACTTAATTGAAACTTTATATTTATTCATTTAATGTAGTTTCATTTTAAAAATAACTTTTTTCTAACATTTTTGACAGAATAAATAAAATATTTTACACAATGCATAAGTTAAATTCAGTGGGATTTTTGTTCTAAGAACTGTCATATAGAGGTCCATTCCAATGATCAGTTCATATGTCAGGGTTCGAATTTACTGCTGATCCATTGGTTCCAGACCAGTAAAACTCGCCTCGTATCACCATAAAAATAATAAACAATCCAAGGACCACCATTTTTTTTAAAGAAAAAAAATGTGGTTAATAATTTGAACCAGTGATGTTGTCTGTTAACCAGTATATATTCCTGTTCACTGGTCGAGAAGACCAGTAAAATTTTGTAATGATTTCTAACCCTGCACCGCTGTATGTCAATGATTTTTTAAAAAACAATTGGTACTCGGCAACTCGGTACTCGGCCGAGTAGTGAAAGGCCGAGTACTCGGCTACTCGGCCAAAGTGCTACTCGGTGCATCCCTAACAATATTCTTTGCAAATGCAATGCACCATTAATTTGGCTGATTGTTTTCAAGTGTTTGGCACATGCTCAATTTATTATCTGAATATTTTCCATACTTTTAATTTTTTCTTTTTTTTTTTTTTGTAATCAAACGTTCTACAGAATATTTTACCTGCTGTCATAGATTCCAAGTTTAGTTAATGTTTTCTAAATTGTTAGTAGTCAGACACCCCTGGTATGTATGCTTGTGGCTGTTTTCTTGTTGAGATAATGATAAGAATCTCATTTTCAAAAAGTAGAAATATTTTTGTTCATTGATGAAAGAATAGTCAAGCATTTTTCTACTACTTCTATATTTGAACAGTCTAAAGGGATGTGGTATGTACTTTTCTTGTTTAATTACTAAAAAAAATGATGACACAGAATAGTAAAAAAATGTTTACTATTATGCGTGTTCATGTTTCATAGTTGAAATAAAATGCTTACAATTTTGAAGTTTTGGTAGATAATATTTTCTGTGAATAAATTTAAAATTTAATTGTTATTTATGTTCAAAACATTACAGGTAAAGTTTTAAATAGTGATAAAATTGTGTACTTAATTATAGTGGTAACAGTTAAGTTTCGGTTGGTCACTTTTTAGTCACTTTTTTGTAAAAAATAGTCACTTTTTTCACTTTTTTTGATCACATTCTTGGTGGGAGCCCTGTGATTTTTTTCATGAAAATATAAAAAATCGTGCAGTGAAGGGTTAAAATCTAAAAAGTAGATTCAAGTAAATTTATTTCAAAGAGCAATTTTGAATTTTTGTAATTGCATGTCTTCTGTATAATAATGCTCAGAATGTTTTTTTTTTTTTTTTTTGTGTTTCCTGTATTTATTTATTTTTCCTCTTTATTGGACTCTTTCCTACCCCCGCCCTCTCTTTCTCTGACCTGTTTTGAGATTTGTTTGAAGGTGGTTAAGGGTGTGAAACATGAAACTCTTCTAGTAATTTTACTTTATTGCAACTCTACTCTTTAAAACATCTATCATAAAATCAAACTGATAATAGTCACTTAATTAGGGATAGCTTGGGAAAAAATTAGGTCTTCCAACCATAAGGAAAAATATCTTTTTTCCTAACAGAAGAAGCTGTGCTTTTGGAAATTAAATATGCATTGCCAAAAGTGGGACAGTGTTGTTCAAACATGCACTCATCACATATATCTATAAACCTCCAGAAGAAGTTTCTCTTGATATCAAAATTTTAGTTCCTTCAAGAGACACTCTTTTTCGTATAAAAATATCAAGAAGCAATTAACGTTCCAATCCAAAGCTACTCTTATAATTTTGAAAATTCAAAGCTTCGCGGCATTTTAAAATTTAGGGTGTAGTAGTAGTGTATAAAGTATTAAAACTTTATTTTTAGGATTTAACTTCTATATTTCACTTTAATAAAAATGTTTTGTATCAAATCATCTTCATATATTTTTGACACGAAATGTAAATTTAGTAAAAGAGCTTTTGTTTTAGACTTCTAAACATGTTTAACCAAGCTGTGTTTTTTTTTTTTTTCCTTTTTTTAAGAACACATTTAGGAGCTATAACAGTTTTTAAAAAATATTCTCTAATTATCATTGTTTGAACTTTATCAAGAATTTATACTATTTGTTTTCTCTTATTCAGATGTCAATGAATGTGATCATGTTCCTCCTCCTTGTAAGTTCACTTGTGAAAATACAGAAGGAAGTTTCCGGTGCTCATGCCCAAGAGGTTATGTTTTGGCCCCAGACAATATTACATGTAGAGGTAATAGTATTTATATAAAATTATTGATGCCTTCTTATTTTTATTTGATAAAGTTATTTGCTCTGAGGAAATAGAGTTTACTTGATAATTTAATATTATGACTTACACCATGTCACATATTTATATGAACATACTCTATACTGAGGTAGACAAGAACAGTGTAATGTATATCAATTTGTTGATATTTTTCTGATATTTAATGGATGGTCAATGTTTTGATGTTTATATAAAAATCACTATGTTTTCCAAACCTAACTATGGTCTGGCATTATTACAACAAAGTGGAGTTATGGCAGCTTTTTTGAATTTCTTTTCTTTTAATGGCTGGCAGTTTTTACATTGCAATTATACTATTTATGAAATGTTACTATGGTAAACTTTCCTTTTGGAAAGCAAACATATTTTTCCCATTTAAAAAGTTATTTTTCTCTAGATATTGATGAATGCAAAACTGGATTACATGATTGCCAAAATCAATGTGTCAACACTCAGGGAAGTTACCAATGTACTTGCCAGTCAGGTTTCACCCAGTCTGGTGGACAATGTTTAGGTAAGCATAGTTACAACATAGTGTTTTTTTATGAACCTCTATGAGGGAGAGAAAAGGGCAAACTTTCAAAAGTTAAGCCTTCATGAAAAACTTTCACAAGGGCTTAAATTTCAAAAAATTCTGGTTCCATTGTTGAATGTATACCATTGAAGATTTCTCATTAACTTTGAGTGTTATTTATTTATTTATTTATTTTTAAATTCCAGATGATTGATTGTTTAGCATTTTGTTAAATAATTCTGCGTGTTGATTTAAAATAAGATAGTTTTTAAACGTACAATTTGGTATGGAATGATTAATGTGTGTGTTAAAATATTAAATTAGTAGCATTTGGGAGTATATGTTTATCCCTTTTAAAAAATTAAATAATTGCTGATACAAAATGTTCACTCTTCCTTATTGAATATGTCATGTATACTGCTTTGTAAACAGTAAGTCTTTCGAATGTACCTTTTCTAAATCTGCTTCTTTTCCTCCTTAAGACATCAATGAATGTACAGATGAACCACATTTATGTTCTCCTAGTGGAACTTGCATGAATATGCCTGGAAGTTTCAAATGTCTGTGTCCTAGAGGATATAATTTAGATCCATCTGGAAAATTTTGCATTGGTGAGTTAAATATTTTCAAGATAGTATTGACGTAACATTTCTCTAAAAATTTATACATCAAATAAAAAGTAAAGTCAGCAAGGTCCCATTCAAAACTTAAAACTATTTATCAAGTTTCACAAAATCAACATCTAATTCATTACATTTTCTTAGAATTCCTTTCAATTTTGCATGAGATTTCATTGTGTCCAAAAATTTCATTGAATACTGCTTTTCCATTGTATATCCCACTTTAGTACATAATCTGCAGTCAATAGAATTTAACCTTTTAACTTGTATAAGTTGTAGCTAACCCCCAGAAAATATAGTTATTTGGTATGATAATTATTAATTAGGTGCATGTTCATGTACTGGGCTCTGCATATACAGCTTCGAAATGTGCAGAATAAACATAAGATTTCAAATGAAAATGCAAGGAAATAAGTACGTTTAATGAAAAAGCATTCTTTCATGACATGAGAAAATCTTTTTTTACTGGAATATAAGTGTAGTTATTGGGCAAATGCTTTACATGTAAATGTTCAATGGAATAAATACCTTTTGAAATTTTAACAGAATTATAGCAACACAACATCAAGCATATTTATGCACTACATAAGCTCAAATTAGCTCTTTTTTTTTTTCCTTTAACGCATTTTTTACTTTTTTTTTTGTTTTCGGTATCAGATACTGATGAATGCCAAGATGATTCCCGTTGCCAACATGGTTGTGAAAATATGGTTGGTGGTTATCGCTGTGCCTGCCCTGAAGGTTTTAGGCAGCACTATTATTGGAATCAATGTGTGGGTAAGTGAAGAAAAAAAAAACTTTGCATTGGTATATTTTTGCTTGCATCCATTAAAAAATTGCATAAATAAAATTTATTAAAATCGAAATCTACTTTTTTAACTCAAATTGAGCCTCTCTCTTAAATTTGCCATCCTAGACAAATGTGTAATCTATTTTTGTGTAAACCTATCCCCTTAGGGAAAGCTTGGACTAGCCACCGACCCTAAGACAGATGTCCCCTTGTTTCCATTTAAAATAATGCTTCTAAAGTATGAGTTATGAAATTAATATCTTTCGGGCTAAGTGGATTATTTATAGCACTGAAATCTAACTTCCAAAGACGACTTTCCACATTTAGCTTTTTTGACTTCCTAAATTTTCAGAATGATGATGAAGAACCAGGTGTCTATTCAGGATATTTTACAAAGATCCTATTTTTACAGTTTTGTGAAAAATAGTTTGGAATTTTCCGAAAACTAAGATGTAATTCTGTTAACACGTTGGGAGCGCATGAACTCTTGGAAGGACGGCAACAGGTTCACGTAGCGGGCAGCTGTCCTCTTGGGGGAGAACTTTAAGTTTTCACAATTGAATATTTAAAAAGCAATTTTTAAATATTTTTCCCTTTATCTACGTTAAAAATGGAGTGGAATTGGTAAGTTAGACAACAAAAAAATTTTCCGCGCGATGGTGGTTACCATTGTCATGAGATCAGTATTGAACGTGTTAAAGACCGTTAAGGCTTGAAATATTCCCGATCGTTTTTGAATCTTGAATTTCTGTGAAAAGACAGTTTTAGATATTTTTGTGAAGGGTCCATTTTTGAGTAACTGAGTTTTGTGAAGAGTCCGTTAACAGACCTAATTTCTCTAGGTTGACCCCTGAAAACTATTTAGTAATGTTTTCATTGTATGCATTTCATTTTTGCATAATTCACCTTTTTTTTTTTTTAATTAGAAATTGTATCAAAAAGGAGACATGTTTTATGGAGGATGCATAATCAAAATGATTATGCAAGTATAGAATCTATTTTAACTTTGCTTTCTCTTTTTCAAATGAAAATATTTGTTTTGTTCTTGTAGATGAGAATGAATGTGCAGCAGGACCAGTGTGTGGAGCAGCAAGCTGTGAAAATACTGTTGGTAGCTATTCTTGCAGTTGCCCCCCTGGATATGCATTTGATGGGAATAATATGATGTGCATAGGTAAGATGTAGCTGTATTTTAAACTTATTTTTTATTCCTTCTTAATGATAAAATGTAACTTTGATTTGTGCCCTATCATAATGCTTGCATGCTGTTATGGGATTTTCAAACAAAATGTTACAGGTCAATTATAATTTTAAATAATTTTGTTATTTTTTCAAATAATTGTGGTATTTACTGTTGGTTTAAGCTAGCTTACACTTCTTAATCAATAAATCCAGACTTTAAGCCTTATATCCTCATAAATTGCTGGTCTTAAATTTTCACTCTTAAACTATGATTGCGCTTGTGATGAAATTTGAAATTCATATATAATACAATAGGCTGACAATATCTCCACTTTGTTTATCTCACTTATATCAGTTTTTAAAGAACCCAGAGAGAAAAAAATTATTAATTCGAAGTGCACTCTGCTTATTTTGTAGTTTTAAACGGACACTTTTTAATACTTTGCTAAGTTTCACTTGACTAGCTTAGTAGCAAAACATATGTGTACTAAATGTATACTAAAGACAATCACCTCAAAAATGGTAAAAAATAATGTATCTGAATAGTGAATATCTCTGAATGATGAATTTTGTTGCCTAATTTTATTCATTTTTTAACTATCACTCCTATAGAAGTAGGTGGTGGAGCTGGTGGTTGCCAAAATGCACCATGCAATTTTGGTTGTTCTGCTGGACCTTATGGTTATTCATGTGGTTGCCCAGATGGCTATCAAAGAAGCCAAGGGTGAGTTAAATACATAATGCTTTAAAATTTTCTACTATGAGCAATTTTTTTAAACCCAATACATTCTATTTTCAATGTAAGCTAAAAAGAAAGGTAATCTACAAGATTACAAAAATCAAGTTAAATTCATTTGCGTAAATCATCATTAAAATACATTTTTTCTTCCTTTTTGTCTTTCACACTTGTTCCCCTTTTGTTGTCAATTCTGTGCATTGACGTTTGAGATGATACACTATATAGCTATTTGTGGGTGCGTTTGTCTGAAATGTGTGTTAATATGTGCTCAAAATTATTTGATTCTTTGATACAAAAACTTATTTCTTAAGCAATTCTGCTTAGCAATGATGGCAAGACCAAAATTTGGCACAATAGCATTCAGTTTAACAAACGTAACAGCAATATGTTACAGAATTCAGTACTAAAAGTACCTAGTGTAAGCTAATACAGGGACTTAACAATAGGGGGAAATGCAGTAATGAAGTGCATGTGTGCTGTGAACAAAAAGAAGGGCTATTTGACTCATTTAGGAGTACAGTAGAATGGCGAATATCCAACCTGTCAATATAAAACCAAGTTCGGATAATCAAAATTTTGTATAATTGGAAAGACAAATAAACACATGAACTGCTTTTAAGTTCAACAGATGTACTTTTTAATCAAATTTAGAAGTGAAGAGTAGTTGAATAGGTAGTTTATTAATATCTGGCAATAGCACTATCACACCAAATTTGGCAGTATGGCGCCAATTTCTAATGACATTTCAAAAGATCTGCAGAAAGACTTCAGTGGCATTGATTTTAGTTAACATCTCTGTTATGTTAAAATCTACAGCAATTAGACTAGACAGAATGGCTTCCTCCGAATGACCTGAATCCAACTGTCCCAGTCTGATGATCCAGAGGAGATACTGTTACAGACAAAGGTTTGCAGGTTTTAACATGTAGTAGATGACATAGCTGGAAAAAATTCATGTATATGTGTAAATTTGAAAGTGGCATAGCATTTTATCACTTGGTTAAAACTATTTGACTACTAAATTATATTTTTGGTGTATTTTATCTTCAGGAAAAATAAACTTTTTGTTTCCTAAATTACAGGCACTGCTTATCCAGTCTTTCTCCACAATCATATATTGGCTCTGTTTCACCACAGAATATTGGAGGAATAGACAATAGTTTACTACCTTTAGGAAATCTTCATATACCTAGTGAGACTAGCTATACGGGTGATAAAGTGATTTCTACTGAAGGTTGCTATTCTTGTAAATTAAACAGCAATAATCGCCAAAAACGGGATGTTTTCAACAAGACCAAAACATTTCCTGAAGTCAGAAGGCTACATTCCAATAAATTATCAGTTCCTCAGTTACGGAGATTAGAGAAAAAAGTTCCAAATAGAATGGTGAGTGTTTCAGTCATAATTTTTTCTAGAACTTAATGAATTGAATTCAAATACAAATACAAATGTGACGACCAGCAACAGGCTCTTAAATAATAAATATAAAATCTTATATCTTAAATATAAAAATTTTATTTATTATAATACATTTATACTTCATAAAGTAATAGTTCTTGCTAAAACACATGAAATTCATGTCATGCCACTTAAAGTTTTTGACAAATTTAACAGTTTTGAATAATGATTTTCACTATGCAAAAATTTAGGTTACAAATTCATTGTTAACATACTTTAAATACTTTTTCCACAAAATTAATTTGATTTACAAAATGTTGGTATATTTTATCTAATGTCGTATGAATATTTCAAAATTATTTTAACATTAAAAGCATTAAAACATGAATTCTATGAAATACTAAATACAGGGTGTCCACTCCAATCGTGGACCAATAGCTAATTTCTAAACCGTTAGAGATAAGCATATAGTTTATTTAGGAAAAAATCTCCAAATTATGAAAGGAATTTTGGGTCTATTCAATGTTTTTCAAAAAATCAAATTTTGAAAGAGTTACGAAATTTAAATTTTTATACAGCCCCCAGTCCTATCAATCATATTTACTAAAACATTCTTGACACTGCAACGTTTAAAACTAAAAAAAAATCACTCTTCTACCACAAAAATTGACCGAGTTATGAGGTTTTGAAAAATCAAGATTTTGAAGGATTTCGCATACGGTGCCTTAAACGATCTCTCGATGACGTCATGAAACAATGCAAAATCTTGATTTTTCAAAACGTCATAACTCTTTCAATTTTTGTGGTAGAAGAGTGATTTTTTTTAAGTTTTAAACGTTACAGTGTCAAGAATGTTTTACTAAATATGATTGATAAGACTGGGGGGCTGTATAAAAATTTAAATTACGTAACTCTTTCAAAATTTGATTTTTTGAAAAACATTGAATAGACCCAAAATTCCTTTCATGATTTTGAGATTTTTTCCTAAATTAACTATATGCTTATCTCTAACGGTTTAGAAATTAGCTATTGGTCCACGATTGGAGTGGACACCCTGTATATATATGCAAGCTATAATACAATGTAAAAGCTTTAATCCATCAATATATAAAGTGTAGTTATCCATAACTGCATTTCTCTTCATTCTTAGAAGTTTTTTTTTTTTTTTTTGAAAAGTACCTATAAAAAAATAGAATCATTGGCATAACTCCATAATTGTTTTTAAAGAGTTACGAGCTCCTTGTCAGTCAGGTTTTTAAAAGAAAATAGTACTGCCCAAGTGTTGGAAAAACATGTGTCGTGGTACCTGCTTTCTTTCTGGGACTCCTCTGAGTATGTTTATTAAACCCCTTCCTAACCTTGGAATTGCACCAACAGCACAGAGTGTAGTGACTGACTCCTGTGAGTACAAGGGGAATCCCCTGAAAGAGATCTTTCCAAAGAAAGAGAATGAACAGCCTGACCAAGAAACTGCAAAATTCTCAGAAATGTTCAATGTGAAAGCAACTTAGTCAAGGCCAAGCCCTTCTTAGTTTGGCAGCTGGGCCGATCCCCACCCCCTAAAACTTATATTACTTCAACTCCGAACCAGGCCCTCCATAGGGTTTGGCCCCTAGTATCTGACTAGGTTGACATGGCGCTTTATCAACCCTGGGTTCAATAATCTTATTTTTAAATTTCAAGTGAAATCTTTCCTAAGAAAATTATACTCTTTTGCATATGTTTTTGGATGCGGCAGAAATCTACAAAAGCGCAATTTTTGGCTGTGTTTGGTAACAATATAGTAAAGAGTATGGGGCTCTCTACTGACATTGTGAAGAAGTGTCAATTGTTTCTGTCTTTAGAAAGGAATGGTTTGGGGCCCGAATTTAAAATTCTTTAAGAAGAAAAAATTATGTTAAGGAAATGTGAAAAATTCGAAGGATCTTCTCTGCAAAAATTTTTTGTCCTAGATACCTGGTAAAAGGAAACACTAATTAGGTTTCAGCTAGTTTGTAACCTCTTTGACTTAGTGAATACCATAGTATACAGGGTGTTCCAAGTTAACTGTCATGACCTTTGAACTTTCCTCAACCGTTAGAGATAAGCATACAGTTCATTTAGAAAAAAATCTCTAAATTACGAAAGGAATTTTGGGTCTGTTCAATGTTTTTCAAAAAATCAAATTTTGAAAGAGTTACAAAATTTAGATTTTTATACAGCCCCCAGTCCTATCAATCATATTTAGTAAAACATTCTTGACACTGTAACGTTTAAAACTAAAAAAAAATCACTGTTCTACCACAAAAATTGACCGAGTTATGACTTTTTGAAAAATCAAGATTTTGCATTGTTTCATGACGTCATCGAGGGAGCGATCTCTCGAAGACGTCATGAAACAATGCAAAATCTTGATTTTTCAAAACGTCATAACTCGGTCAATTTTTGTGGTAGAAGAGTGATTTTTTTTAGTTTTAAACGTTACAGTGTCAAGAATGTTTTACTAAATATGATTGATAGGACTGGGGGCTGTATAAAAATCTAAATTTTGTAACTCTTTCAAAATTTGATTTTTTGAAAAACATTGAGCAGACCCAAAATTCCTTTAGTAATTTAGAGATTTTTCCCTAAATGAACTGTATGCTTATCTCTAACGGTTGAGGAAATAAAGGTCATGACAGTTGACTTGGAACACCCTGTATAATTTAAAAAAATGTTTTTGGTTTCAAAAAAAAATATATTTTACTTTTTTATGTGTTTTTCAGCAACATATGCCCTCTCGGCGTATTCGTCATTTGCAGAACGCATCAAAAAAACTTTTGAAAGTAAAATCTTCAGAAGCTGAGCCTCACATCACAATCTTTGTGCCATTAAATCGACTAAATACTGAAATAGATTTGCTAAGAATTCAACCAGCAGTAAAGTATCTCAATAATAATGAAAGATTCCAAATCATTGAAGGCAATAAGAATAAAATTTTTGCCATATCAAACAGGTAAATATATGTTATATATTTATTTAATTGTATTTATATTTGTTAAATTTTTATCGAGCACTTGCTTTTAGATTGAATAAAACATATATGGGTGAATATCAGGAAAAGTGCCAATTTGACAATCGAAATTTTCAATTTTGAAGATAATCAAAAAATTAAATTAATAGGGTATTTCAAATACACATTATAACAATATTTTTAAAAATTAGGGACATGGTCAAGGTGAACATTTACCCCCCTTTTAGGGGGGGTTGTCTTTGAGCGTTACCGACATGATGAGAATGCTACCGAACTGACAAATATTACAGATTTTACACTTAGTGTATAAAAGTAATCACTTTCACTACCTTTTATGTTCAAAAATAAAATAATTATTACTTAGAATATAATAATATTTTCAGAGCCTGAACGCTTTTTTGTTCTATAAATAAAATTAGAGATTAATTAAAAGTTAGTTGAAGTCTAAATAAGTGCAACAAAGTTTGTTTCAAACAAAGGTTAATAGTTAAAAAATCAAAATAAAATAAAATTCTTAACACAATCTTAAAAAACGAAATTAATTCAGGACAGTCGGAGTTTGGCGGGGAAGGGTGATTTTCACTAAAATGTTCGTAAGTTTTCCATTTTATAACAAAATTATATTTTTGGGTGCAGTAGTTACGAACGAAGGTCGGAATATTGATGTAAAAAAAAGAGGGTGAAAAATGGCAATAATTTTGTTTGAAAACTCAAATTTTGAGGAAAAAATTTATGTTTTTGAAGCATTTAAAAAACAATGAATAAACTGCTAAAATGGGAAAATTTGGCAGGAAAAACGATGCACTTGAATCTATCTGTGTATTTTAAAACTCAACAAACTTATAACACGAATAAAAAATTGCAAAAAAACATTGGTAACGCAGGCATCAGTTTCGTAACAAATACCTTCTACTTCGGCGCTGCCGACATGACAAATTTCCCACAATATGATAGCTGAACATCCCTAATTAAAGATTCGAAAATAAAAACACCTTATTATGTCCATGACAATAGGTTTCTTTTCCATTATGCAAAAATAAATTGAAAAATTACTTTATTTTGTGTCTTAATTTCCGCTGCCGACATGACACTTAATTTGGTAGAATCAGAAAAGTCAAGATTGAAAAAATCTTACCTGTAATTTAATGCAGTCGAAGTAAAAATTTTCTATTGGAACTGAAACATCACATATTAGAGCTTCACCCAGCGTAATTTTTTGGCGCTAAAAAATGTTTTGTCTAGATTTTATCATTCCGAAAATTGGCTCACTCCTCATGTTATGAAAACTTGTGACAAGCAGAAATTGCTTTTTTTTATCGATATAAATTCATTTTATATAAAAAACAAGAGTTAATCGTCATAGATGAACATAAAACACGTTATTTCCTTTTGTATTTGTTTCTGCTGCGATGTTTTATAATCCACAGGATTTTTTTTGAACTTTGCAATTCGAATGTGTGACGCGCTGCCGACATGACATTAAGGCAATAAAAAGAGTTCTATTGTCACAAATTAAAGTAAAACCTGAAAATTTTGTCATGGATTGTATGTGCGACGCAGTTTACTGTATGGAAAAAGAAAAATTTTTGGTTTTTATTTGGAAGTGCTTGAGAAATTCATTTGTGACTTAAATTATCACTTTTCCTGATATTCACCCATATAAGCATGCAAACAGGCTTACTCTCATACAATGAGTTTCTACTCTGAAATGTAATAAATATTTTGTGTAGAAACAGATAAAGGTTTTTATGCCCTAAATTAAATCTGCATTAATATGAATAAGTGTATGGTTGTAGTGTCTACCATCCATACATCTTTTAAATTTAAGAACAAATTAAAGTTCAAAAATAAATAACTAAACATTAGAGTTTTAAGATACCTTTTTGGTCAGTGTTGTATTTGCTAGAAACCCGTAAATCAATAAAGAGCTCAGTTCTCTCTGGAGAGGACAGCCCTGCAATTGCCCTTTTTTAAACTAAGTGAAAACATTTTTCAGAAAATCAATGAGGAACGCCCATTTTTTTCTCTGTTAGCTGCAAATTAAAAAGTTTTTCTCAATTCATTGCAGGGAATGCGAATGCTCCATGCACAAAAGCATGTCAAAGTTGCTACCCTTATCACCAACTTTTGTCTGGTGTTCAAAGCAGAATTTGATGGTGATAACCTAAGTTGATAGAGTCTCCATAT
Source organism: Uloborus plumipes (assembly GCA_038373865.1). Taxonomy (NCBI): domain Eukaryota; kingdom Metazoa; phylum Arthropoda; class Arachnida; order Araneae; family Uloboridae; genus Uloborus; species Uloborus plumipes. The sequence continues at coordinate 33,140 of JAXGGA010005153.1, forward strand.
GAAATGCTTGCTAGATTATAAACCTTATCATTTATCCCCCCCCCCCCCAAAGTAATGTCCTCTTTCAAAAAATTAGTGCTGATCTGGTCAAAAATGTTACCTTTTAAAACATTTTTTTCCCCTAAAAATAATTGTCAGAGGTTAATTTTAATTTCAAATAGCCTAATTTTGTTTTAGTTAACAGTGAAAGTAGAAACAATGAAAATTCAGCTAGCTCTTATGTTTGAGAATTGACAGTGTCTTTGATACTAGCAGAATACTGTAAGGATTATTAAATTATGCTTCAAGAATAAAATATTTTCTAGCGAAAAATGTAGTAGATTCATATTTATCTTTAAAAAATACTTTGGTTTAGAGTAGTTTCCTGTCAGTAGTTTCTTGCTAAGCATTTGCAGAAAGAAGTTGAAAGAAATTGCTACAGACATTTAAAAATCTCTTGTAACAAAAACATTTTCTAATATCTAGAGCAATTCTGTCCTCTAAGAATTCATAAGAGGTTTTTTTTTCGTGAATTATACTAGAATTTATGAAGGAAAAAAAAAACATGAATCAAGAGTTTTAATTTTAGGTGAGAACTATTGTATTAAATTTGTATTCTAGTTTTAATTTAAATAGCTTTTTAAAGGGTCTTCAAGCATTTTTATGAATTATTCTAAGTTGTCAAAGTCTATACTTTAAGTTATCATTCTGCTAATATTCTTAATCTAAATCAAGTCACCCCAAAGCTTACATGAAAATCTGAAAAATAACTGCCCAAGTCTAAAATCTCTGCTTTATCTAGTCTTGTATTTTTAGTTATGAAATTTTTACTCTTTTAGCAGTTTAATTATCACAGAGATAACTTTGTAGTAATGAAACAAATACAGCCACAGCTCGGTACAGACATCCTGAGACTAGTTTCGTCCTTATTCTGGACTCCTCAGTCAGGAATAGCCAATGACCGAGCTGGAAGCAAATATCCTCTTATTGTAGCCAAGATAGCCAACTAGTAGATAAAACGAATTTACCTTACTGAGTTGTGGGTATATTTGCTTCAGTTCTGCCATCAGCCCTAGCTTATGGGCGGTAACTCATTGCATATTTGTAGTGATGGTTACATAAATCAAATTTTACAAGAAAATTTTAGCCACAAACTTAAAGCATGCATCTTTGTCAATATTTTTTAAGTGAATTTCAATACTTTAAAAAAGATAATGAGGTTTGAGTATTGTGATGGGTGTTAAGGCAACATTTTTCTAGAAAATATTTTAGAAAGTAATATGATTTAATCAATATTTTTGTAGTTTGTGCTCTCAACATAATCATGTACTTGTACTAAAATTTGCTTAATTTTTTTTTAATTACAGAAGAGGCATGTCAGTTCTACATTCTAGGGAGAAAATCAAACAGCCAGGCTTGTACATATTGAAAATTTTAGGCACAATTGAAAACATGACACACATGGCCAATGTAACAGAACAAAAACCATTTCATTTAACTGTGCATTTGATAATTACAAAGTGAGAACTGTTATGATGCACCTGTTAAATCACTGCCTTTAGAAAAAATTGGATTTACAAGCAGGAATTTTCCATGCAGAGCCTTTAAGAGTACTAAAATATATTTTAAATCAAAAGCTAGTTACTGAAATTATTTATTTAATCATAATTAAATACTTAAAAGTTAACATTTCTAGTTCTAATGAGAAATGTATTCAGAGCTTTAAATCTTTCCCAATCCAATTGTTAACAGTTAATCCTAACTTACCTGCTATATAAATTCAAACGTTTTGAAGTTTATTTTTGTTATTAAAAAATAAATCTCTGACTTCAGCATTACACATTTTTTAAATCTGTGATATTTTATACAACAGATCTGTGTTATAATAGTTTTAAATCTTGATTGGGAAAATAGGTATTTTGTAAGTTTTTTGTGCCATAAAGTATTTGGAACAGCTAAATTTAGCCCAAAATATGTTCTATAGTAGACTTTGAACTTCTGCTTTGTGCAAGAGCTCTATTTTTAGTGCAAATAATTTTCATATCCATCGTGTGAAAAACATTCATGACATTGACATAAGCATCATGTACCATTACATTCGTATTTCATTGTCATTCTTTTGTAAGCTTGCTGTGTGAGAAATTGTACAGTTTTTGTAAAATGATGAGTTTTATTAAATAAAATAATTTATGTACACTTGTTTTATAAAATAATTTTACTTCTCTGAAACATACAAAATGCCTTTATATTTTCATAAAATTATATAAATATGAGATATATAAACGTCCTTTAAAACACACAGAATAATAGTATTTCTATTTTATGTTCATAATGCTTTACATTAAGTACTTGAATTACAGAATATTGACTGTTTTGAAGAAATAAGCTTTTAATATTGCACTAGAAAGAATATTTCAAAGTTTTGTTCGATTTTAGAATATATTTTTTTAGTTTAAAAAAGTACAACCGATCATATGTAACATACTAAAACAAATTAAAAAAATCTTAGATAAAATATAAATGTATCATACTGGCCTGTGTTAACTTCCTGCAATCAATTAACAATTTTAAATCCACAAAATTTTCTTATCTCACCCCATATGCTTCTTACAATTAGTATAGCAACACATTTGTGTAAGTGAAAACTTAGTCCTTATGACTAAGAATTTGTTTCATTGCATTAAATAAAAACATTTCAAAACTTATAACAAAGAGGAAAAAATCCACAATAAATATATTATATATATATGTATTCAGTAAGCAGTACTCATTAAACTAAACTGTTAAGATCAAAATATTTTCATTAAATGTGTAAGTATTTGTGTACACACACATATAATAAATATATTCAACAAGCTTTAAATTAAACATGTTTTTTTTTTTTCAATTTATCTAAAAGGAAGGGGAAGAAAATTACAAATTACTGCCAAAAAATTAATTTAGCTAAAAAAATAACCATCCTACCTAAAGTTAATGTTTGACTAATGAGTCGACTAATTAGGATAATTTTTGGTGTTTTGAAGGAGGGGAGCTACTGACATTTATGAAAGAAATTCTAATTGGTTTAAACAGCAAATGTTTTACGTCTGTTAAGGGAAAAAAATAATATGAACTGAATGCATTTTGTAATATTTAACAGATAAAAATATGTCTTTGGAGAAAAGTAAGATTTGAATCAAAAATCAATTTTTAAAGGAAAAAAAACTGAAGGGGGTGGGGCAATTGTCACAGCCTCACAATTTCTAGAAATTTTACAACTCTGTGTTTTGATGACAGCTAGAAAAAATTGAGTGCATCTGTTTATACTAATTATGCAGAGAAATGTGTCCAATTCTAGCTCGACATCATTTTGAAAATCAACTAAATGCTACTAAAATATGTTTTAACTTAAAAAGCTATATCTTTAGATTGCATACAAAGTACTTCATGACCTGTCAAATCTGGAATTTCTGAAGAAAACTACTTCTTCAGAACAGACACTTACACTAGAATAATGAAAAAAGATCCGATGGGGGACACCACACTATTTCCCTTTTAAGCAAAATACATATTCTGTTTCAAATAATAGATATACTTTTCACATTATGTTTGGTATATTCGCATAGGCTCTGAATGCAGGCCAGTTTTTTCTAATTTGGCAACATTTTACCTCCAGTAGACCAAGAGACAACTTATAAATATTTCAATATTTATAAAAATATAGAAAAATAATAAATTATTTTAAAGATTTGATCTATGTAAGTTCAGAACCCAATCATGTTTAAAACAAACATAAAATAACATCAAGGCACATAATGTATGGCAGTATAATGGCAAATAGGATGAAAGACAAGAAAATAAATCTTTGGAATGAAATATTTATCACTTTCTGAATGTTGAAAATTTCATGCACAATATGAAAATGAATGTTTTTAACATAGCTGCTTTTATTCCTTACTTAACAACATATAAGGAATAATTTAAAAATTAGTTGAAATTTAACAAGTCTTTGACTTGAAAAAAAGGCATTGGCCTTATAAGTAAGCCATTTTGTTCATCAAGTAAAAAAATTAAGTTTTTATGTAACATGCATCAAATCAGCAACAAAAAGTTATCAACACATTTAAAAAAAAAACTAGTGAATATGCAATGATTAAATGCACTACTTGAATCTTATTTTCACTATGCAACTTCCTTTAATCAGCAAGAGAACATTATAGATTCATTAAATTATTTTTTCATAGATTAGCATTAAAATAAATCAAATATTTGTATACCATAAACATGTAAAATTTAAAAGTTTAATTTGTTTCTAATTCAAATTAAAAATTACAAAATTTCAAGTTTTTTTTTTTTTTTTTTTTTTTTTTTTGTTTAATTTGCAAGCTCATGGGGGGAAGGGATAGTACAATTTGCAATTTACTCAATTATATGACAGAAACACTACTTTTTAAATTAAAAAATCTTCACCTTTGAACACAATCAAATCATCTTAATTAGTGTTGCGGTAATTCTGAAGTACATATAACTTTCACAGAAAATTTTCCATAATACACTATTTCACATATCTGAAGTTATTATAAAGGTAATGAATTGCATTTAAATGGAATGTATAGGCAACTATTTTGGTTATTAAATTTTACTTTTCAAAGATTTTGCATACAAACAATGAAGTTCTGTACAAATATAACACACAGTTGAACCTCATTGATGCAAAATGCATAGGATCGTGATAATTAACCTGTTTAATGCTAACCGGATGCTAACCGGTTTTCATCTTATCTGACAAATCCTGAAGTGATTGTTGATTCATAGAACCAAACAAGAATTACATGAAAACTGATATTTGATATCAACAAGGTTCAATTGTATTAGTAATTTTCATTTAAGCACAAAACAATTAAGGTGTATTTTTAAATAATTTAGCTCATTCATTATATTGTTCTGATTTTTAAAAAATGTAGTTCTAGTTGCTTTAAGTCCTTAGATTTAAAAATTTATGTAAAAAGATTTATGTTAGAACATACGCTACATGATGACTTGTGGTTCCGTAACAGACTCTGATATTGCCTTGTGTGGCAAAACCTTTCCACCATTTACGTACATTTCATCTTTTACAATAACATCTTCCCCGAGGACAGAGGTGTTTTCCATACGTACCTATAAAAGACAAAAATTAGAAATGTTAGTCATTTATGGATAGTTTCAACTTTATAACACTCATTAAAAAGTATCATCAAAACTCATTCAAGAGAAAATTTGAACAACAAAGTACAATTGCATACAAATATATCTTTCCATACTCAAAAAACCTCCATATTAACAACACAATTATTATTTATTTCATGTGAACTATTTCACGAAAGCTCATTTCACAAACTTGATCTGGAGTTTTATCTTTTTAATAGCAACTTATTTGATTCAACAAGAAATAGACTCACCACCACTGCTAAAACACAGCAACAACCATAAAGCCATTTTGAGCAGTTGAAACTGAATGTCATAAAATTAGTTTGGCAAGGCTTATCTAACATTATAACACTTTTACTGTAAAAATTTTTTGATGTGCATAATGCATGAGTGTAAAATTGCAATAATTCTAGTTAAAAACACTATAAATGATTTAGGACGTTTAAATGATAACTACAGGATTTTCTTGATTTGGTAAGTTTCCTAAGTGGTGGGTACTGCAGTTCTATCACTGGTTTATTCACAATTTTTTTAAACAGTTTACAATAAATACTTTTTATGGTGCAAGCTAAATTTGAACGCAAATTCCACAGAAACTGTACTTGAGTAGTCAAACAAGCAAAAACATGGTAAATTTAGCATAGCAATTATAAATAACAGGGACGTTGGTGCACTAAATATGGCTTCTTGTACTGCAAAGAATACACAAGAGAAAGGCACTGAGAAGTCAAGTGATGGACAATACTAAAGCTTAGCTTTCTTGGGTTAAATAAAGAACTATCAGGTAGTGTTTGTAATTACATACCATTGAAAAATTAACTTATTGGTAACAATTTATTTCATATATTCAAAGCATTTTCAATCACTGAAATGTATGTTGAGCACCGTTTTATTATTTTTCTGTATGATGCCAAATCTTTACCTTATTTTAGAAGAAATTGCACCATTAAGAAAATCACGCATACTAACTATTAGATTTAAACTCACTTCAGAATACTTGAGAAAAAAAAAGTTATAATGCCTTGTAAAAAATTTAAAAAATCTGTTTTTAAAGAACTTTCTTACCCACTGTCCAATGACGCATTTCCAACCAATTATGCAGGATTCTAACCAAGAATGAGATTTTACATGAGCTCCTTTAAGTAAAGTGCACTTTTTGATACACACTCCATCTTCAATTACCACATTAGGACCAATCACAACATTAGGACCGATTCGGCAATTTTCTCCTATTTTTGCACTAGGATCCTGTTTTAAAAAATAAGTAATATTGCATCAATTTTCTTTCCATCATCCACGCATATATTGAATTTAATACTCAATTTAAGTTGCACAGATGACAGAATTTTACATATACATTTGTGCTGCACTTCATTCCCAGGGTTTTTTATTTTGGCTTTTAATTGGGATATATTCCAATATCAAGAACTATCATATCGTATAATATAAAGCGTCAACTATCTAAAAAGTTATCTTGTACTTGTTTAAAGGATTATTTGTGCGACTTGCACGTGTGACCATATGGTCAAGCCGTAACAAATACAAATAATTATTTTTCAAACATAAAAATATCTTTTCAGAAATTTGATACTGCAAATTAGGATACATAATGATTCCTTCCATTTTGAATGTAACACAAGTAAATCAAATGTCAAAGTCAAAATTCAAGATCAAAATGCAAATATATGCTACTTTTTCAAACCTAGATTCATGAACTAAATTTCTAAGTTTGTTTACTAACTTTAACTCTTTCCAGTTAATATATTTCTTTAGATAAGACACAAACACTGATTACCATACTGCAAATGAGGTCTTACTAAACTTCTGTTTGTAAAATACACCTAATTGTTAAGTCTTTCATTTAGTTTATTGGCTTTATTATCACTTGCTTAAACACTTTACATTTTCTTCTGACTGGCTCAATTGCATATATTTTAGCCTCACCTTAACAAATATGTAGAGATATATTAGCAAAAAACAGGAAGATAAAAATAAATGATGAAGGAGAAAACATATGTTTGAGTCAATGGCAAGACAGAGAGAAAGTTTACTTAGGCAGTTCAGGGTTGGTTTTTATTAAAAAGAAAAAAAAAAGTCTGAGAAATAACATTGTTTAACTGTAGAATTATGCTTTTATATTTTACAATGCATACTTGAAAAATAATTTTCAAAAATACACAGGAAAGCTTTTTTAAAACTCTGCCTCAAATATATAATTTATTTTCTCCTTATAAGACATGCAAAGATTTATTAGCAAAAGAAAAATATAGATAGTAAAGCTAAGCAGAAAATTTTCTCATGCAGTTTAGGTTCAGTTTATATGAAGAAATAACATTTTTCGGATTTAGAAATATGCTTGCACACTTCACAATCTATAATTGAAGAACAATTTTAAAAATAAACATACAAGATTTGTGAAGAAATATTTGATACTAATAATATCCAATTACCCTTTTCATGAAATGGAATAAGTTTGAGGGTACAGTTTTAAGGAGGTTACTTGGAATCTTTAAACTGAGGCTATTACTGTTTGGCAGTCATGGAGACACAGTAAAATTAAATTAATTATTAGCAAATTTTAAAAGTTAATAATAGGGCTTTCCTTTACGATAAACTATGTCTTGCAAGACTATGTCTTAAGAAAGACAGCAAAATAAAAACTTAACAAAGGCTTTTTCGATTTAAATACTATTTGATCTGATCCCTTCAGAAATTACTGCGGCAGATAATGACTAAACTATTACATCTTGTATTTTGTGGTCAGGTAGTTTTCGCGTTTAGCACTCCAGAGACCCCCGTACCTTCCAATTTTCTTGGATTAATTGGTTTTGTATGGGTCTCTAGGACATTTATTTAAAAAACAAAAGTACATATTTTGAACAAAAATTTTGAGTAAATTTCGACATACAACAGATTCTTGACATAAACATGACATAGAAATATAAACAAGTCAGGTCGATTTAGAAGTTTCCTCTATGTTACTACACTGACACAGCAAATCATTTATCAGTGTCTCATTAACATAGGCAAAGAAATTAATGTTCATACACAGCACCATATCTGTGCAATTAGAGGAATTTTTTCTACAATGATTATTTTTTTAAATAAAATGCTTGAATTTTAACTGTTTTTAATTTTATTGAAACTGGGACAAAATCATTCAAAAATTATTTTTGCAATGTGACAGTAAAAAGTGTTAAAAAATTATCTTCGTCAATGTTGGCTTCTACTTGACAACATAGCATTTCTACAACAAAAGCTTTTTTTTTTCACCTAAGCAAACACATCAAAGTATTTTGAAACAAATTAACAGCACTAAATAAAATCTCTGAAGTTAAAAAAAAAAAAAAACTAATATTAAAATATTCATGAAAAATTAACAAAACTTAACTAAACAAATTGAATTTTGCAAAAACACTTACTAGCAAAACATTTCCAACAGTATATGATGCATGATGTAGCCTTGATGGTTGCTTTTGTTTTAAGTAGTTTAGGAAAAAACACATTCCAGTGAGAAAGTCTTTTGGCTGACCAACGTCCATCCAGAAACCTTGTAACTCGAAAGCAAAAAGTTGATTTGATGAAACCATTTCTGGAAAAATTTCCTTCTCTATGGAAGTAGGCCTCAGCTGTATGACAAAAATTCTATTTAATCAAACTAATTATTATTTACAGCCCAAAATTGTATTATATTTATAAGTACAATAAAATACTCATCATTCTATTTTCTTCAGATTTAAGTATTAATTACATACAGTATCAATAATATATAACTATGCAGTATAAAAAAGGTGTTTTTAATCAATTAGCAATATAAAGCTGTAAGTAACTGCCCCTAAGCCAGGGCTAAGGCAGAAACATACAATACACCACCAGCTAGTTTATTCCATCCATGGACTGCAGTTCCGTGCTTTTTGGAACTCGTCAGCATGGGATTAAACAAGCTGAAGGCAAAAATCCTCTTAAAGAACAAAGAGAGCCAAAAAAACAAACTGGTAGCTAATGTAAAATTTGAACACCAGCGAGCGATTGCACATTAATTAGCAGTAGTTTAAAATTTCATGAGCCTCAAGGATCATCTGATGTAAACATGGAGAACTTAAATATGCAAGACAATTTCTTTCCTTGAGACAAATGTTAACAATTTTGTGAAAGAGGCGTTTTTTGTAAAGTAAATTTTATGGAGAACTTGTATCTAAAAAAGAACCTTGTCAGAATCAAGCCCTAAACTAAATAATAATGTACCATTCAGGGATGCAAATATTTGAGACTTTGGTGAGGTCAAGCCCAATATAATTAAATCGTGCATGATGTGAGGCTTTGAAGAATACTTTTGATAACTGAAGCATCAACTAGAAAAGTGTGTCCAGGTAGAACAATCCTAGTTGCAGGGTTGCCACAGGATACTTAAATGCTACTTTTTTGGACACAAGGCGACTTTAGCTACTTTTTTATGTAAAAACATGCCAAAAAGCTACTTTTTTTCACTAAATCTGCTTTTTTGGAGACTTTTTTTCCCCCCTGATGTAAGTTTTCTTTTGAAACACCTGGAGATTTTCTTTCACCCATGGTTTTAAATAATTTTCATTTCAAGAATAAAACCTTTCCTAAATAAACGTCATGGGCTGCACCGATCCACTGCATCCAATCAGCAAGTTGGGCGTGGCTTAAGTGGTAGCGAAAACAAAAGTCAATCTTGTATGGAATTAATTTGTATTCTTCGTACATTACTGATATCTACGCTTTTCCAGAAGCTGAAACCTTATACAGTGCGATGCAAAAGAGTAGACAAAATGCAAATATATGAATAAAAAGAAAACTATTCAGCGAAATGCTTTCAAATTTCTGCTGCAGGTAGACAATATTGTCCCAAATACGTGTGTGGAGTTTTTAAAAATATAACCAAACGAAAATCGGAAATTACAAAAGACTATTTTTTTTGCTGTTGCAAAAGTTTAGACAAAAGTCAAATTTCATGCAAATCCTTGAAAGGTAATTGTTGGAGGAAAGGTGGGACTTTTTGCTTCGACTTTAAGGTGCAGAGATTGCTGAATGAATAATCAAACTTCTATCTCTGTAGTTCTCGTGTAAAGAAGAAGAGAAAGTTCGGAAGCCGAAATTTGGAAATGAATCCACTTTGCTGATTTTTCGTCTTTTAAATTGGCCCTAGTATGATAGTACATTGTTTTTTACTTCGTGGAGAGCAAATTCAGACATGAGTATTTATCAAAAAGGCCAAGAAAAATTATATTTCTTAAGGATGAAGGAATTGTAAAAACTGCTCAAACTGGCGATTCACCCCTTAATCCTACAAGACTTCTACTTGGGTCAAAAACAGCATGTGACAGCTAAGTGGATAAACAACTGAATCGAAATGCCCCCCCCCCCCCAAAAAAAAAAAAAAGAATTGTGCTTGAAGCCTCTTCGGAAACGTGTCCCAACTAAGGCAGGAATTCAAGTGAAACAGGCGATCGCTAATTACAATCGCTGCTGGAAATGAATTACATTAGAACGTTTCTTGATAAAAACATCGTGACGTCAGCGTGACGTTTGCCTATGAAAAACGAGCTAGATAAAACGTCACAGCCTACTTGGCGAATAAGAGGAGATCACCGACTGCTTGTGAGCTCTTATTTGCTCCACCCGTAGTGACGTTAGCTCCAAGTTAAGTTGATGATAATGTAATTCACTTCCAATAGCGATTGCAATCGAAGCATTGCAATGGTGTTTCACTTGAATCCCTGCCTTAGCCAGATTTTAATGGTAAAAGTAGCACAGCTTATGCTCATCAAATATTTTCTCTAGTCAAGCTAATAGAATTATAATCCATCTAAGCCACCCAAATTTTAATAATTTTCATCAGAGAAAGAAACATTCATTTTTAGTCACATTTAGCCTCATGGCAATAGTGAAGTTCAATATCCAGGATAGCTCTATCGGAAGATAAATCTTTGCTGTCAGAACGTGTATTGAATGACAGGCTTATTATAAGATGCTCTGAAGCGCCATTCTACAGTTGCACAATTCCAAATTGATAAGGAACTTTTAAATTTAGCTTATGGTGCATGCAAATCATACCAGTTCTATCTCGAAGACCAGAAGAAAGAGAAGGAAGAGCGAGTTGTGAGATTAGAAAACGAAAATGAAGAAAAGTTGAAACAAAGAAAATAGAAAAAAAAGCTGTCAAGTTTGAAGGGATCTGTTAAAAATTTAGAAGAAAAAGTCAAATTAGTAAATAGAGAGAGAAAGGAAACTCAAAAATCAGCTGATGTACTTTTTAAACAGGCAAACCAGAGGCTAAAATCAGCTATTGAAGCAAAAGACACTGAAAGTATTAGAATAGCTCGAGGCAGTATAAAGTTAAGGAATAGGGAAAGAGAGCATGAAGATGAAGAAAATAAATTAAATTTCTTAGTGAACAAAAGGAAAACTACTTTGATAGAATCATTTTTCTGTAAAAAACCAAAAACATAGATTTTCGGAGCAATTTTTCTCTATTTATATGAGTATATTATTATTTTTTCTTTTGAATGACAGCAGTCTTGTAAAGTAAGCAACCTCGATTGTACTCTTTTGTTGTTTTTTTTTTCCTCATTTGTACCTTTAATCTGATGCATTTGTTTAAAATACGTCTATTTTCTGAACTTGTTTTAAAGCATTACTCATGATTCAGTTTAGCTTGTCACATGTTTCTATTCAGCTTCTTTGGACCTTTTTTTTTTTTTTTTTTTTCGTGGCTACTTTTTTTGCAACTTTTTTTTATTTTGAAGGCAACTTTTTTGCAACTTTTTTAGTATTTTTAGGCGACTTTTGCTACTTTTTTGTAACATTTTTCCTGTGGCAACCCTGAGTTGCCAAAGAACTAGGTTTGTAACAAAACAGAACAGAACCTTTTCTAATCTAGATAAATATATAATACCTTGTTATCCCATGTTTAAAAAAACTATTTTAGTCAAAATTAAATGTTAGGTGTGTTTTGACAGTAAGTTTATTCTACCTTAAATTAAAGTTATGAACTGTTTTGACAAAATAAAATGTTTTAACAAACAGTTAACTTTATCTCGAATTAAAACTGAATTAAAATGAAAAAGCTTTGAACCGGGGTTCTCATTAGAGGATACATATGAGGGAGATAATCTCACCTTCTATTAAAATTAGAGTGACATATACAGTCGACGCTCGTTATAACGACCACTCGTTATAAAGACTATCCCAATACAACGACTGGTGGGAAAAACACAACTTCATCCAATATACTCTATTTTCTACCTCTTACAGCGACCACTCGTTACAAAGACCTTTTTCTGGGGGACGGAGATGGTCGTTATATCGAGCGTCGACTGTATATATTTTTTAAATTGAGGTTCTTTTTTATTTATTTATTTTTTTTACTCCTTATTCTATAAAAGATCATAACATTTAAAGACAAAGCATTACAACCCGCTTTTTTTGCATTGAAGAAATTACAGGGCTCATATTTAGAAAATGGTGGAAGAATCTGTAGTACTACATAGCATTTACACACTTTCAATAGATAAAAAATATTGAGCTTATAGCAAACTCATCTAATAAACAAGGAAATATAAAGCAGTAAGTTACCACCCAAAAGCGGTAACTTGTTTGCCGCCCAAAACCATTGCTTGTTTCAAACAAAGAAATACTTTTTGATTCAAATTTTATCGAAAAATTAAAAAATCCTAAATTAAAAGTTCAATTTTTGTTAGTGAATATGTTTGTTTTAATTTATTCAGAACTTGTAAAATGTCATATGAATCTTTTCAATATAGTATACTTCAAGGTTTAATTATTGTTTTAGGACTCTCACTGGTCATGACTATTTGCAGGCCCATTTACACAAAATCAACCTGGCCAGTTCACCCGACTGCGTACTTTGCAACAACTCTCCAATGACGGGGAAGCATCTTTTTAGCTGTCCCTCTCTTTTTGACATCCATTCCAATGACTGCTTTCAGGCCCTCACACCTTCTAAGGCCACTTCATTTTTATACTGGACTGCAAGACGTCTTATGTTTGAAAGAACAATGGCGGGCGTAATTTTAAAAAAAAAAGGTTTAATTATCTACTTGTAATTAAGTATTTTTTATTGGCAATTTTTTGTAAAATAAACTTTCCCCTTGCAGAACTAAGTTAAAAAATAATTTTGAAAGGATGAAAGCAAAGTGTAATAAATAAATTTCAAAATAGACAAGTACAGTTATTGATGAGAATGATCCATTTTTGCACGCCCTATTTTTGTTAAGTCTGTGTAATTCAAATGATCTGTAATATTCAAGCTCCTAACTATTCAAAATTCAACGTTTCTCATGTTTTGTTGATAATCTAGCTTTCACTATACTAAGTAATTGATTTGGACAGTTGTTAAAATATTTATAGCCAAAACTGCAGAATAAGTCGGAGTGTGGAAGAGAATCTGTAAGGCAAAACACAATTGAAAAACAGGGATCAATGTCGGAAAAAATGGGGTTTTGAAAAACCAGCATTTTTAGCATTGTTATGAATGTGTTTTTCCCTTTTACTATCATTTTTCCTTTTCATTTACTGTTATTGATTCAAGCTAACAGATATGAAAAAAGTCGAAAGAAAATCTTTCATTGAATTTTTTCCATGAGATTTATTTTAACAGTGTGATTCTTGATGTCCCACGCTCAATTGGGAAACCTGCTTTGAAAACTTTTTAACATGTTTGTTTATAAATATATGTCTCATTAAAATATTGTAATCAGCTGACTTTTTTACAAGACTATTTAAATAATTTACCTGTATTCTATCAAGAACAACAGAATTTAGCATGTATAGACCAGCATTGATCTTATTTGACACAAACTCTTGTGGTTTTTCAACAAAACGCTCTATTTTCCCATTTGGATCATATACAACAACACCGTATTTAGCAGGTTCTTCTACTTTTGTCACCTAGATAAACCAAATAATAAATTAATATTGCAAAAAGTTAATTTGATGCTTTTACATAAAAATTTAATTATAAGCATTTTGTTAAGTTGGTTAAATTGTAGTTTTGATTTATACCAAAAAACTTGACACAAACATTTCATGACTTTCTTGAAGAAAAATTAAATTACAAATACATTTTAATACCAAAAAAATGACAATGACTATAACGATAATAAAAGAACCATCTATAATTACTACAGCCAGAATACATGGAAAAATATGTGTAGTATTTAGTAATCAATTATTTTTAACGTAAGTATTTAATTTTTATTTTATACATTTTTTAAATTCTTCTCTTTTTTTTAATTTATTTTTATTATTATTTTTAAAGGGCTGCAGAAACAAATTTCAGACAGTTTGACAGCCAAACTATTAATTAATATGCAATACTTTTTTTTAAAAAGTCAATACTTACAACTATTGTTCCTTCTCTCCCATGATGCTTGTGAAACAATACCATCTCTTTAAAAGGGAAATCACAAATGATATCACTATTTAAAACGAAAAATGGCTCTGGGCCCTCTAAAATTTTTCTTGCTAAAGCAAGAGGTCCAGCTGTTCCTAAAGGTTCATCTTCTTGAGATATACTTATTTTTATTCCTAGCTGGTAAATGAAAAATAAAATTTATTTTTTACTAAAAGTAAATTTTTATTAATTTATAAAATGAACATTTCATTTCTTCACTACCAGAATTGTCAGCACAATACCATTAGTACGATATTATTATTACAATATTGCACTAACATTATCCTATTTAATTCTGGTGCAGAAGGAGTAAATTGTTGAATATGTTGGACAATATTGTTGGTGCTTACATGAAAGATATTTAAATGATCAAGGGTTTGCACTCTCTTCTCCCACCAAGAGTGATGACACCCATCTCAAATACAATGCCACCCAAGAGTAAGGCCCTCTCACCCAAAGAAAAGAACCTTTAAAACCCTTTAAATTTTCAACGGAACAATATGCGCCATGAACCCCCCCCCCCCCCTCATGGGAACACCCTTGTACATAGTCATGGTTAATTAAAATAGAAAAACAACATAAATAAAGCACAAATTATCAAGAAAAATCTGAAAAATAGGTATTTTTAGGCTACATTTCATTTTATTTCACTCCAAGGTCCCCCGTACCTACCACAACACGTAGTTTAACTGGTTGGAGGGGGCACTGAAGAGCTCTTCGTTGTTTTTATCCATACCAGAAGCAGAGCAAGCCCCCTGGTCCAGTACCCGCAAAGATATTAATTCACTTGGAGAACTTCGACCACTAGCATTTTTAATGCCCCCCAGCCACCATTAATCCAGACAGTGGATCGTTGCCCAGCTAAGTTTGAACCCAGGACCCTCCAGTTACGAGTCCAACGCCTTACCGACTGGGCCACCTCGGCCCTTTCCAGGCCATAATAGAGCCATATTAAAAGCGATTCACATGCAACAAGAGTCATGAAATAACACACCTCAACCCACTCAGATATGTCAATCAAATCATACTTCATGATATTATTTATTTTAACAAACAAACTACTCTATCATTGTGTATTTTCTTTATAAGAAAATGCAAAAAAAAAAAAAAAAGCTTGGCTTGAAAATCGTTATTGCTTTCTTCTTTCTTTACTATTGCTTCTTACACCCCCCCCCCCCTTCCCGCCCTTCTTTCTTTTTTGAGCAAAACCATCAGGCTAAATCTTAGGACAGCTAGAACTAAATCCAAAGGACAATGTTTCTTTAAGTACAGCAGAAAGTAAAGAATATTGGAAAAACTACAAGTTAAAAAATACTATGATAGATTTCAGACGTTGTGACATAATATCCATGGACAGTACTTATTGTTGAAATTGAATGACTAAAAATTTGATTGTTTAATAACATAAGAAATCAGAATTGTAG
This sequence comes from Uloborus plumipes, assembly GCA_038373865.1. Classification (NCBI taxonomy): domain Eukaryota; kingdom Metazoa; phylum Arthropoda; class Arachnida; order Araneae; family Uloboridae; genus Uloborus; species Uloborus plumipes. The sequence continues at coordinate 49,151 of JAXGGA010005153.1, forward strand.
AAAAAAAGAAGAACACATGAACAGATTAATGTTCACATTGTATACCTTTTCTTCCTCTTTTTTAATTTCTTCTTCTAACATTTCAGCCCTATAACTAACAGCTAAAATAACATGATCAACACCAGCCTGAAATGAAGCAGTTGATACATTTAAAATTGAGTTTTTAACAATTAAATGGTAATTAAAGAAATAATGTGTACTATGATTGCTTGGATAAACAATTTTAGAGTCATCTCAACAATCAAAACTTAAATGATCTAAAATTGCAAAATCCAAAACACACACTATGTCAATGTGAGGAGGAAAACTTACAGATGTGGAAAATTTTCTACATGAAAAAGTCAACTTTTTAGTCATTTTAAGTGTGACATAATATAACTACAATGTTTTTTTTTCTTCATTGATTGATTGATTCAACTTCATTCAAACAAACATTACAAGAGATGATTCTAACTTTGCTGGAGACTTTACCTAATTTTTTTTATTTTTCCCCTGCAAATAATACCAGCACATTTCCCAAGTTAAGTTACAGCAAAGCACTCACAGAAGATAAATAACCCTTTGCTTGGTAGGTGAGACAAAAAAAACCAAGGAGATAGTGGCAGAGTCAAAAAGATGGAGCCTCCAGTAGCTTTAATTATAAAAACAAAATGCCTGTTGTAAATAGTAATATTTTTTGATTGAGAATGCTCTTTCCTAAAACTAATCATTAATGTTTGAGTTCAATTTTTCTACTTTAATGCTGCTTTAATGAAATGCAGGCTGCCCAGTGGCAGAGGCTGTGTGAGGTATGATCACAAAAAATAATTTAACTTGCCCCAGAGTCTTCAGGCTCTTTTAGAGAAGTGGTAAAGTATTAAATTAGCAATATAAAGGCCTGAGGATCAAAACCAGAGACGTGCCGTCTGGGTAGGCAAGGTAGGCAGTGCCTACCCATGAAGAAAATATACCAATTTTTAAATTTCATTAAATAACATATAATGCGCTGATTAGAAAATATAAAGGCATTAAACAGCGAATATAGTAGAAAAAACACGGACATTTTCATTTTTCTTCCTTAAAAAAGCATCGACTACCGCTGCTTTTCGACCACTGTATCTGTACCATGCATTGTCTCAGGAAGTGCACGTGCCCCGCACTTTTCTCCCCTAATGTTCGAAAAGCGGCGACGAAAGGCTGTCCGAAAAGTGCCTTTGCGGTTTCTTCTGTTCTCCGCCGAAACTTGACTGCATCATGCGCAGAACCTTGCCTGTGGAGTCTGTGACTTTTCTACGGTCTAGACGTCTTGACGCCGTCTTTCGTACAGTACTGTTGAATACTTGCAGTTTGCTATCTCCATTTCGTGTTTTCTTTTTCATGAAATATACAAAAATTCAAATGTTTTGTGTTTTTTTGTATCCCGCTTTTTCGTAAGATTAAGTTGAAACTGTATCCAATATGGATCAGAGAAAGTTTATAAATTATATACATATATGCAGGGGAATATTCCTGTATATATGTATATAATTTGTATAACAAGTAAACATCTTTCATATTCACATTATTTTATTGCTTTTTACATTTCATGCGATTTTAATGATATATATTATTCCACAAATCTTTGCATCTGCCTACCCAAGGTATTCATTGACGGCACGTGCCTGATCAAAACCCACTGAGATCTCATGTCAACTGGATTATAAACACATTTATTCACATTCCTGTGCCTCAAGTGGTGAAATACAATTCTTTTTTGCCAAGAACTTTTGGTTCGAATCCTGGCCAGAGCATGGATCTTATTGATTGGTATAGCATTTCCAATCTTGTTTTAGTACAAATACAAATGTGACTACCAGCAACAGGCTCTGGGCCCAACTGGGCTGGTCCTAGTCAAATTATAGACCTCAATGAAGTATCTACTCTTACCTTAGTAGTTCAGGTCCAGCTTTGAAAGAACTCAAATGCTCATTTTTTTTCTTCTCTTTCAAGTTTTTTGTAATTAAAAATCAATTTGAAAGGACTACACGACGTTTGAGATCCAAAAAGAGAACAATAATTTGTCATAGCTCAAAAAATATATTAAAGAAATTGGTATAACTTTGATATACCCCCCCCCCCCCCCCAAAAAATGACATAACCAAATCTGGCACTCCCTATGAACTTTTTAGGGTTGTTTTTTCTTATTTTGGTGTTGCCAATTTAGGTTTTTTCAGCTTTTAGATTTTTGCTATTGCCAAATTTAGTATTTTTTTGCATTTTGTACCATTGTTTGAGTTTTTTAAAGAGTTTTGTGACAACATTTTTTTTTTGTGGCAACAATGAAAACAAGTATTTTGCTTGGCGATTAAAAAAAGTCGCCAAATTTCCGATTTGGCGGGGCATATCAAAGTAGTTCCAAGAAATCATAACTCAATTTAACTTTGAAGTTCAAGTTACATTACTTCAACAAGAGCTTCCACTTGATGCATCATCATTGGCTTATTACAGAACTCCACTAAGGGTTTGGGCCTACTTAAGGTCAAAGGCCTTAACCTTGTACCATAGCCACCCACTAAAATTAGAGCCTTCATTATTTCTGCAAAAAGAAAAGTAAGATGTTAGGAAAAAAGCTAATAGTGAAAAAAACATTCTCTTTAAAGATATATATGTACAGTGGTACCTCTAAATAACGGACACCCACGGGACTGGGAATTTTGTCCGTTATTGGGAGGTGTCCGCTATTAAGGGGGACTACTTTTTTTTTCTAGTCATGGTTATGGACAAAAACTAACATAAATTCCCCTTTTCATTTTTTAAAATATGTGATATCCTTGGGCGATAATGCAATTTCAGTAATAAATTATGAAAAGATGTCCCCCCACCCCGAGGGGGGGGGGGGGGGGGGGGGGGGGGGGGGGGGGGGGGGGGGCAAAAATCATACCCCTCACCCTCTCAGGACCCCCCCCAATTTGGGGGGGGAAAATAACAATATGTTGTTGGGGGTGGGTGGTGTTTTGTTGTGGTAGATTCTTTTTTTTGAGGGGATATATATTATTTGGTAGTTTATTATTTGTTTATTTGTTATTTGGTGAATATGTGATGTGGGTATGAGTAGGGGGTGATGGTTTTTAAGGGAGATTTTGTTTGTGGGTTGGATGGGTAAGGTTAGTGGAAGATGTGAAAGGGGGATTTTTTTTGGGGGATGGAGGGTAGGATGAGATGGAGGAGTGTGTGGAAGGTTGGGTATTTATTATGGGGATTGATATGTTTGGATGAGGATGAGGAGTTTTATGATTGGGGGAGTGGGAGGGAGTTGTGTTTGGGGGTTTATGAATTGGAGAGGAAGATTGAATATTTGAGGTGATTGGGATTAGGTGAGGATTATAGGTAGGGGGTTGAATTTGTAATTATAGATAGTTGGAGTGGAAAGAGGAGGAGGAGTAGGATGGGATGGTGATAGGAGATGGATGTTGTTTTGATAAGGGGTTTTATAGGGATTAAGGTATGGAATAGGGGGGGTGTGAGTTGGTGAATTGTTATGATGAATTTAGGTATGTGGGAGAATTGGAGGATGGTTGGGTATAGTTTTTGAGATTTGTTAGTAAGTTGTTTAGGAAGGTGAAGTAAGGTTTTATAGTGTTGGAAGTTGAATTGGGGGTTGTATGTGGGGGGTGGTGTTTTTGGAGTTAGGGTATGGGGGTTGGGGTTTGATATTGGGTTGGGATGGTGAATATTTTTTGTGGGGGAGAAGGAGGAGAGGATGGGGGGGGAGTTTGAGTAGTTAATGAGAGATGGTGGGATAAGATGAATAGGAGGTGGGTGGGAATGTATTAAGGTTGGGTAGGTATGATTGGGAGGGTTTATGAGGGGGGAGGGGAGGGAGGTGGTATGGTGGGTTTTAGAGAAGTAGTGTAGGATTATATTATTTTAGGGTGTAGGAGGGTTTGGGGGAAGAATAGTATGGGGGAGAAAGGTTAGTTTGGGGGGGGGGTTTTGTATGTTTTTTGGAATGGGTAGGAAGAGGGGTTTGTGGGGGATGATGTGAAGGAATATTGTGGGATAGGAGTGAATTGATGTTAGGAGGGAGTAGGTAGGAGAGGAAAAATTTGGGTGGGTTGTTTGGGGGAAGGGGAGTTAGGGATTAATAAATGTGTTGGAGGTTTTGGGAGTGGAAATTTGTGGAGAAATAGGGAAGAGGGTAGGGTGGTGTATAAGGTGGTGGGGGGGGGATAGTATTGATTTAATGGGATGATATTGAGAGATGGGTAGGGGGAGGGAGAGTTTAGGGTTTGGAGGGATGGGGATGGGGTGGATTTAAATGTTGAGGAGTTGGGAGGATGAAGGGTTTTGGGATAGGTGAGTGGGGGGAAATTAGGGGGGTTTTATGTGGTTTGTTGATATAGGTTAGGGGAGGGGATTGGATTGGGATTATGATTGGGGGGAGGGTTTTGGATTAAGAGGGTAGGGTTGTGAGGATGTGGTTGTAGGTGGGGAGATAGTTATTTGTTAGTTTTTTTGTTTATATAGGGGTGTTTGGAGGTTTTGGGAGAGTGGGGGAGGAGGATTTATTAATATGTGGGGTTTTTAGGGGATAGATGGAAGAGATTGGGGAAAATGGTGGTTGTGGAATGGGGTAGTATGTGGAAAAAGATTTATTGATATTTATGGAGTTTTGTTTGTTGTTGTTTGAGAATAGGATTGGGATTTTGAGGGGGGAAAAAAGGGTTTTGATAGGGATAATGGAGGTTGGGTGGTTGAGTGGTTTGGTTGTTATGTTTGGGATGGTGTGGTTTGTTAGTAGGTTATGTTGGTTGTGTTGTGTTGTTTTGTGGTGGTGGGGGAAGGTTTTGGGATTAGGGGGGTGGTGTGTGTTGGTTTTTTATGTGGGAAGGGGTGTGGTGGAGGATTGGAGATTTTTGGTTAGGTTGGGATGATGGAGGGGTGTGGGTCTGAGTTGTTGGGGGGGGGTGGATTTATGGGGGGTTTTGGAGGGGGGTATGGGGGATTAAATGGGTGGGTGGGGATGGGTTGTTGGTTTAATTTTTTGGTTATTTGTATTGAGGGGTGGGGGGGTGTATTGTTTGTGGTTTTGGGTATTTATTATTAGCTAAATTAGTTGTATAATTTCTTTATTTTACTGATTTTTAAACTTTACTATGAATTTTATTTTTTTTATATTAATTTTTATCTGTGAATGTTTATGCACGCTTGAAGTTGTTGGTGGTGGTATGTAAATTTTTCTTATGTGATGAGTGTTGTTTGGTGTAGTGTTTTGATGTGGTGTAATTTTATTGTTTTGAAATCGGTTATATGGTGGAGGGTATATTGTTGAGTGATTGTGGAGTAATTTTCAGGTTTATATAATTGTTGAAAGTTTTTTTGTTAAGTTCATAGTGGAATATTGGATATTATATTTGTTAGGGGCGCATTGAGCTATTTGTGCCCCGGCAATGATCTTCGTCTTTTCGGAAACAATTTCTTTTGCATTCTGATTTGACAAATCTAGAGAAAGAATTGCAAAATTGCTTTTCTTTTTTTAACTGTAGTCAATGGTGCGGGGTTTTAAAAATCAGTGGGGGTGCTCAAAAACCGATTCTAAAATGTGGAGCGTTTGAACAAAAGAGAACTTTTAAAATGCAACTTGCAAGAAAATATGCTGGTTTTTTAAGAGAAATACTTGATGAAAAATACCTCTTTAACAAAACACAATTCCACAAATACAAAAAAAAAAAAAGTATTACACAAATATTTTACCAGAAAAATATTAGTAAGAATCATTAAGTCATAGAAACACAATACCAATTTACTCCTTTTGCTAAGCTTTTGGATTTTTTTTTTTTTTAACCACAGGGCATCTTCTTATTGAACAAGCTTGGTTAATCCAAGATTCTTAATTTTATTATACTTTTTCCCCCTCCCTATAGACCTAAATAATGTGTCTTACTAAAAAATATCCTGAATGTGAAAGAGCAATAATTATACAGAATAGCAATTACTTAAACCTTTCTTGGAAATTCCAAGGATCATTTTCTAAAATTGATGTTTTGAACATATTAAATGAAGCGACCTTGGTACATTTTCCCATGTACAGAAAAAAATGCATAAAATAAATATAGCATGCAAATGAAACTTGTTTAATGTCTAAATAAGTGAGAGTAAATTTTATGAAATGTGAGGGTTTTTTGCTTTTTAGTATCATTACAAGGACGGAAAAACTCAGGGAAAGAAAATGCAAACAGCTTTCTATGGCTGTTATCTCTAGTAAGAAGGTCATCCTTTTCTTCTGCTTACTGGTGATGAGGGTGCCCGGCACCACCATAAATATTTTGGGGGTGCTTGAGCACCTCAGCACGCCCGGAACCAGGGCCCGCCTATAGTGATACTCTTCTCATATTTTGTCTTTTAGTAAAATTAGAAGTTTCATTCAACAAGTTCAAAATTTTTTTGTCCCCCAAAAAACTTAGGTTTGGGGTATCCTGGCATGCAGGCTGTAATTTTGGGGTTCAGAGAGGGGGGGGGGCAATGCCCCCACTTTGGGAAATCAATGTATTAATATGCGAGTAAGTGCGATTTTTGAAATTTTTTGGCAAATTTACCTTGCGAATACACCCTTTGCCCCCCCCCCCCCCCTGGAAAAATTCGAAATGACGGTCCAGCTAGCATGAAATGATAGAGATGAGAAATGATCATCATTCTACTACTTTCTTTCAAATAAAAGAAACCATGAGTTTCATGAAAATGTTTGTATTTTGACAGACTAACACGTTTTAAGGTGAGCTGATCGTATTTTCACAGCTTTTGGAAACACCTTGTCCTTCATTTAGTGTTTGCATGTATTTAACTAATGTTTTGAAGGGGCTCTAAAATGTAATGCATGGAATTGAACGAAACTTGATACACATGTGCTTTTCTATGCGAACTGGTAATGATTTGTTTTGGCACCGATATTTTTAATTTAGACCTTTAGAGGGTGGCCCAATCGAAAATTTGTTTATCATGTGCACAAGCTGTGGGAGACAAGATACCTTTTTTGTGCAAAATCCACGTCAGTCAGATTAGTAGTTTGAAAGATACCGGGCCTCTCTTCTGAATACTAAGCGCAAATAAATTGGAGGAGTTACAAAGTTTTTCTCTCTCTCCTCAAAAAATTTTAAATTCTTGACTAACATAGTTTCTGCACTCACTGATTCAATTATTATTATTATTGGGTTTTTTCTTTTACAAAATACAGAAGAAATTTTTTAAATTGTCATTAGAACTGTCTGAATTTCGTCACTGAACATGACTAATGAGTTGTCTGACAATTTCTTTCTTTACATTAATGTATTAATACTAAGTTTAACGAGACACAAGCAGAAATTTTTAATAGCTTCAGATAATAAAAATTTATGTGAAAACTTTTTAAAATTATAATTGTTCCTTTACACTGCATTCAGAAAAAAATTCCAACCAAATCCGATGAGTACATTTTAAATGCTGGCAGATACGAAACAATTTTCAAATAAAAAAACACATAGCATACTTGTTAGAAACAACAGGAAATAAAAACCCTACATTTTATAAGAAAGTAACTAGTGGCATAAAAAATCATTTTAAATTGATAGTATGCACAAAAGCAATGAAGGTACTAAAAGTACAGTCAATTCGCGATAACTCGAAGTCCGACAACTGAAATATTACTCTAACTCGAATTTTTTTCTTGGTCCTGATCCCTTTGTCTTCAATTGTTCATTTTCCTTCATATCTCAAAGTTTATTTCTCTTAACTTGAAGTTTTTTTAAGGTAACTAAACATTTTATGGATAAAAGGCAAAAAAACTTTCAAGCATGAAATTTATTTATTATTCTTTTACAATTCCTGGAGGAATATTCTGAAAGCCAAAAGAAGATGTATTGAAACAGAATGTAATGAAAGAATAAGTTTTGGTGGCTCTTGCTGTATTGTTCAATAATTGCTTGCATTATACGTCAATAAGGAATTTGTTTTCTAAAAGTTTAGCTTCTTTAATTTTCAATGAAACATGACCGTGGAATAACTATTATTAAATTTAGAACAAATAACTTTTAAAGGAATTGATAAAGCAAATGTCTTTAATGTGAATTTTAAAAAAATGATTAAAACACTTATTTGCCACGAAGCCGAAGCTAACTCACACGAACCATGGAAGAAAATGAATGTGTTGCTGAGCTGAAGAATACGTGAGCGCTGCAACATTCACAAAACTGCACATTGCAGCTTAAAATGCGGGATTATCACACACGAATGAAATACGTATAAAAAGAGGGATTTATTCTGATTTTCGTTTTTGTTCTTAACGTTTAAATTTAGTGTATATTTTCATTAATAAAACAATTTATGTGCTTCGTACTAAAATTAATTACCTACATATTAATCAAATGTTTCATGTTTTTATTATTAAAATTTTGAAAATTGAAACCAATGATAAGTCGAAGTTTTTTTTTTCGGTCCTATCAGATTCGAGTTATTGAGAATTGACTGTATTATATTACAATTGAAATACACAAAAGATACAGTGGATTTGACGAAAGAAAATTGTTTTAACCGCTGAAAACAAAAATTTAATGCTTCACATTAACAAGTATTTGACTGAATTTATGTATAAACATTTTAAAACTTAGAAAAAGAAACGGCACATACCGCTCGGTGCTTGTCATAGATAATGTAAACATCAAAGCGTGCCAAAAGCTGCAGACGCCACGTCATTTTCAGTGTTGCTGTTTAACTGTTAAATAATATAAATAATAAAAACAAGTTGATTTAAATTAAAAAATAAAATTATTTTTAATACTATTGTAGTTTTCAAATATTTTTTCCCTATGTTCCAGAAAAATTAAGCTCCATGGGGTTTTATATCTGATTTTTCTTTTTTTTATGGTAAGAGCTTTTTGCAATGCAAAAATTGGTTAGATAAAATTAAAAGATTTTAAAGAAGTTAGAGAAAAATTTTGAATAAAAATCTTTGCCTGCTAAAAACTAGTTTTCCATCTGCGTAAGTGATGCCAAACATTTCTGGTGGTGGCGCGGTAATTTTTACGTTGTTTGGTCAATCTCCAATCGTTTTCCGTTTACTACTCGCCATCTCTCTCGTGTTGGAAATAAAAGGAGGGTAAAATAAATAGCGAAGTGGAGTATTATTACGGTTAGTAAACATTTTCATTAAATCAAAATTACATCTGCTATAGTTGTCTTCTTTTAAGTATGGTGAAAAGGAAGAACCGAATTGTGTATGACTCTAGCAGTGATGATAGTGATAGTCCCGATGATGTTGACGACTCTGCTGAATCTTCAGGTAAAGCTGACAAAGAAAACACAGAAAATAATAAACAAGAGGCACCTAAACGCTCCGACTCTGATTCTGAAACATCTGAGAGTGATGATGATTGGACCGTGGATGGGAAAGGTGGCAAAAAGAAGAAGAAAGTCAAAAAACCTCCAGCTTCGCAACCTCCAAAGAAAACTCAAGAAGGTTCTTCAAGTAGCGATGAAGGTAATGACGCTGAAAGTTCAGAACCTGAAGAAGGTGAAGTATCTGATTCAGAAAGTGGATCAGGAGAGGCATCAGACAGTGATGATGAATTTAATGATGGTTATGATGAAAACCTCATGGGTGATGAAGAAGATAAAGCACGGCTTATGCAGATGACAGAGAAAGAGAGGGAACAAGAAATTTACAATCGTGTTGAAAAGAGAGAAGTACTAAAAACAAGGTTTGAGATTGAGAAGAAGTTAAGATTAGCAAAGAAAAAAGAACAGAAGATAAAAGCCAAAAAAGAGGAAATGAAGCAAAAGATTGATGCAAGCTCTCGCAGTAAGGAAAGAAGGCGCACCGTTGAAGAGAAAAAAGATAAGCTGGATAAAAAAGCACAAGCCATCAAAGATCTTAGAGAGCAGAGAGAAAAGAAGCGAAAACTAGCAGAACTTCAGCAACAAAAAGAAAATGATGAACAGAAGGATGACGAAGATGCAGACACAGATGATGATGCACAACAGCCAGTTAAAAAGCTGAAAGCCAGTGATATTTATTCTGATGATGACGACGATGACGCAAGTGGCAATGAACGTGACAATCAAAGTGAAGCTTCATACCGTTCGCGGAGTGAGGATGAAGATGAGGAATCTAGCAAAAAAACTGAATATGTCAGCACGAAGGAAGAACTTTCTAAAATAAGACTTTCCAGATATAAACTTGAAAAGTGGGTGCATGCACCATTTTTTACTAAGACTGTCAGTGGCTGTTTTGTACGCATTGGAATTGGTACCAACGATGGTAGACCTGTGTATAGAGTTGCCGAAATTATAGATGTAGTAGAAACTGCTAAAATTTATCAGTTAGGTACGACAAAGACTAACAAAGGCTTGCGATTGAAACACGGATTACAAGACAGAGTTTTTCGTTTGGAGTTTGTGTCAAACTCGGACTTCACCGATTCTGAATTTCACAAGTGGAAAGAAACTTTAATGCTTGAGAATATTGCTTTGCCAACTCTAGATGATGTCAACAAAAAAGTCAAGGATATTCAAGTAGCTTTGAACTATCAATACAAAGAGGACGATATTGAGACAATTGTGAAAGAGAAAGAAAGGTTTAAGAAAAATCCACACAATTATGCAATGCGAAAAACCATGATCATGAAAAATAAAGAAATGGCCGAGATTAATGGTAACCTAGAAGAGGTGCTAAAGTGGAAAACTGAACTTGATCGACTGGAGGAAAGAGCAAAGGAATTAGATAAAGTGAGAACTAGCACTATTAGTGGAATTAGTTACATTAATGTACGCAATCGCCAAAGAAACATCATTGAAGCTGAAAAAGCTATTAAAGAAGCAGCTCGAAATGAGAAAGAGACGGGTGATGATCCTTTCACGCGTCGCCGTTGCGCCCCTACTTTGGTTACGAAAAAGAATGAGATTCCTATGAATTCTGCATTACTGTTAGAATTGGCTAAAAAGAAAGAACTAGAGAAGAAAAGACAGCTAGAAGAGGAAGAAGAAATGAAAAGACAAAAAGAACTAGAAAAACTGAGAACACCTTTAAATAACTCTCAAACAAAAGCTATGCAAGACGAGGACTTATTTAGTGCCCACGATTTTGACATTAAAATTGATTTACAGATGCCCAACATTAACTTAAGTGCATCACCTCGAGTGCCTGTACCTCCACCCAATGCTCCAAGAAGATCCCTCAACCTGGAAGAATATAAAAAAATGAGAGGCTTAATTTGATATTCTTCAGGCATAAATATGACTTATACTAATTATATTATTGGATTGTTCATATTCCCAGTTAGTAAACTGGATAGCTCTAGGAACTTCATATAACAATCTGTTCAAAGTGTGCTGTATAAAAGAAAGACTAATGTTGTACTGGAACTCTTAATATATTTATTTTGTATAGCTTTATCGGCAAGAAAAAACTATTTATTTACATTGTTAATGTGGCAAATACTCTTATGATATAGCAAAAATAGTGTATCACAATTTAAGGCGCAACATTATTTGACTGACGGTACACTAATTATGTACTTAAAATGCTGTTAATAGTCAGTAAGTTATACAGAATTATAACACTTAAATACGTTTGGCAAATCTACCCAAAATAGATTTTTTCATAAAGATATTTTGAGGATGTTGAATATTTAAACAAAGAAATTATAGCCAGGGATGCCCTTAACTTTTTTTTATAAATGGGGGGAGGGGGTTCTCAGTTTACCAAAGGAAATACCTGAATTTTATGAAATGATAAATATGAGCATGAACACATGCCTATGTCTTATACGAAGAAAGGTTAAGACATCATTATAAATAATAATAATAGTGATATAGCAGTACCATCTCCAATTCTGCCAAAAACAGGGAAATTTTTCGAGAGGTCTTGACCTATTAGAGTGTCTTTGTTTGTAAGACTAGACTTCTTACATCTTATATACATTTATAACATGGCAAGATTTTCCTTTGACCATTCTTATGAATTCAGCAACAGCATCAGATTTTTCTCTGTGTAAAAGTTTCTTGATTTCCAAGCCAAGATTGAAAAAAGTTGATTTTGTCACATTGATTATGGGTCACAATTGCAATCGGTTAGTGGGAAAAAAGCATTTGATTAATTTTTAACACCTCGGTTGACAAATCTGGCCATAAAAGTAAAATATTTCATTGGTAAATATCCTGTGAAAACCCCTTATTTTTAACACCAAATATGCTAGTTTTAAAGCAAGGAATGAATAACTTAATCCTGGTTTATTTTGTTTCGATTTCTCGGAATTACTTGTTTTCAAGAAAACACATTTTAAACTACTGAACTGAATAGTTGTGATTTGCTAAACTTATGACAGTCTAAATTTGTTAACTTCTTTGTGCATGCTCTCTATTAACTGACAAGTTTAATAAAAAATGTATATGAGGGTTCAGTGTAAAGGAAAGAGAAGTATTTTTCTGCTATAGACACCGGTACCTTTAATTCTTTGCTTCATTTACCTGCTGAGTTGTTTTAATTTGGAAATGTTCCATATTTTCCACTTTTCATTACTATGTTGATGCAGCTTCTAATAAGATATGAATTTTTTAATTTTCATAAATTCTCGTTCATTTTTGATATGCTAGATACAGGGGTGATTGTGTTCCGGTATTTTACCGGATTTTCGGTATTTCCATGATCGATTCTGGTATTTTCATGTTCGAAAATACCGGAAATAAAATTTTTTTAGTTATGCTTTTATCTTCCCACCTCCGGATTTTTTTTTTCTTTTTCGAATTTTCGATGATTATACCGATGATTATTAATAATATTCATCAAATAAAAATTAAGATGAAAATTATAATTGTTTTTTTACCTTACTAAATTATTATATTTGCATCCAATATGAGAATCAAATTTTTCTCACTTTTGAATTTTTAATGCTTATTACCCTTAGTTAGGAGACAAGCAAATTAAATACAACAAAATGTAACAAATGCAACTTTCATTACTTTATAAATGCTTTCGCACAACAAACAGTAATTCTGTAAGACTTTTGCTTTCTCCTTGAAATATTTTTTTGGAGATAATTGCTCATCACCAGCTCAAAAGTAACTTTATTACTCATTTACACTTTAATTAAATGCATGTACAATATTTTGACTAAAAACTTTGAATATATGAAATGTGTTAGTTTATAAAAGGAAATTAATTATTATGTATGTATCATTATAAAATTAGGTGTGATTAAGTAATAGGGACCTTGGTTTTAACCCCCCCCCCCCCTTTTCTTTAAAAATTTTCAGGTATTTTTTATGAACTCACAATCACCCCTGTAGATAGTGACTTAAATAATTTTTTTTAATTTAGAAATGTACTGCATGTTAGTAGTAGTACTGTACTTTTCTATTATAAATACAAAAGGTAAATGTTTAACTTGCAGTGTAATAACTGATTGCTCCGTAATTAGTTTTATAATTTATTTTAGTAAAAAATTTTGTTTGTTTTTGCTTGCATTGCTTAACCATTCATTGACCCGTACATTTGGATAAGAATTTTTTTAAATTACACTTTATCCAGTGTTAGAAATAAACTCATTAGTCGCAAATTGCAACCAAAAATTTTGATTTTGACATCTAACCCTAGGTGTGAAATTTGATGGCAAAAGTGATGGATCGCAATGAAGTTTTTGCTTTCTGACCCATTGTGACTCTTTGGGCAGAATTTTTTTCAGCTTTCTGAGAAATTTTCTAGAATCAATTTTTTTCTGCAACATTGGAATATTCTTCAATAATATATGCAACCCTCTTACAGTAACACAAGTTGATTGTATTTATAAAAATGTCAACATTAGTACAAAAGATTCATAGGGCTATCAGCATAGGTAGCTGTTTTATATTATTTTTTTCTTTGCCTTTTTTTCCCTCCCAATCACAAATCTTTCTTCATACTGTCTCCCTTATTCTGCGACAATGTCTCCATGTCAGCAGCTTTCTGCCACAAGGATCGTGACCATGACTCATCATTGGTTTAAAATAATAGAATTTACAGAAGTGATTTTAAAATGCAATCAATTTTATCTTTGAAAAAAAAAAAATCTTTGTATATTTTGCGGATCCTTTAAGATTAGATATTAGCAATGAGTAAAAAGTTCTGTTCAATAAATATCTTATAATATTAGGGCAAATTTCTATTTGATAATTAAAAAAAGGCACCTTGGTTGTTTATTTTGATGCCTAGAAATTTGTCCTTGGCGTTTTCATGATGCCTAAGATTTGAACTCTTATTTCTAACACTGAGTTAACCCATTGTTTCAGATGCAATCATTGTGCCCTTTATTTAAGTAGTAACAGATATGTGCTGGCAATATGATTATGACAAATATGTTACTTTTCTCGACTTATCGAAATTGCAGTCGAGAAAAGTAACATATTTAAGGGATTATTCGTTATCTCGAATAATCCCTTAAATATGTTACTTTTCTCGACTGCAACCTTTCTTGACTATAGAGAGATAAGCTGAGACCAAACAAAGGAAGTAGTTCCTTGCGCAGTGTCCGAATTTCGGGTAAAATTAGGTCCTTCACTTTAGAAATCGGATTAGAGTTTCATCTATGCATATGTAGCCTTTTTTTGACATAATGTTCGTAATTTTTTTAATATTTTCAATTTTACGAACGGAGTAGGGCGGAAGCGTAATCCATTTGAATCGAACGCGCCAGCCATTAAGAGTTCACGCACGGTTGGCGATCTCCTCGAATTCGCCAAGAAGGATTCTGTTAACTCCGTTGTTCTTCCGCACGTAGTGATTTCAGTGTCAAGTTAAGTTGCTGTTAACTATAGTATTGTGTTTAAATGAAGGATTTCTGTGAGACCAATAAACAACAGCCTTCTGCATAGATGCCTGCTGTTAAATAAGCTATGAAGTTTAATCGGATGTAATGAAACTATAATTTTCTTCATATGTCACCTGTAGACTAACCTCTTTTATTATTTGATAACTGTTTGATTACAATTCAATTCTTTTCACTATACTGACATGCTAATGTACATTTCAAATGATTTAATAATTTTAATTTATAAGAATGAAAGTATTCTTTCAGTTTCTCGAGTTTTGTGTTGTTGAGAGGGGTAATACAGGGAACTCCGGATTATCTGCGGAATAAGAGGGCACAGTAACCCCTGATAATCAGAAAAATAGGTAGAAAACTACTAGTGTACAGTACACCCACGGATAATCCGAACCGCGAATAATTGAGACTTTACTAGTATAACAGTTCTGTCTGTGAAAATATTATCGATTATTGCTTTAATTACGTTTCCCAACTGTTATGGTTGTCCTATTTCGTCTTGTAAAAACTTGTCTAACAATATTAAAGTACTAAAGAGCCCTTGTGTTCCAAGAACAGTAGCTTTTTTAATGTTTAATGATGATCATAAATAAAAATAAAAAGTGATTATTTCTGTAACTGTTTTTAAAATGTTTTTTGGAACTATGAGTTTCTGAGGAATTCTAGTTGGGAAATGATTGTATATGCAAATTATTGATAGTTATGAAGTACAATTAGAGCGTTTAAATTTGACATAAAAAGTGTATTGTTGACTTACTGCATGTTTTCAATTATGTTGTATTTGTGTTTAGTTAGACTTTTGTGAGCCAGCCAGGGTCATAGAAATGACAAAGTGGCAAAGACCCTACACTAGCTATTTGTGTGGCTTATTATTGATTTTAAATACCCTTGCTTATGTCATTGACTTCAAATTTTGGTCAGCCGGTGGATGCTACTGTTTGGTATAGGACTTCTACTTATATCCCAGTAGTTGAGCAACATGTTTTCCAGTGATGCATTATGACACTTAGTAGTTGTCCTATTTCTGCAAAAAAACACTTGCATTCCCATTCAACATACACATTAATATTAATTAGTTACATGTTCTCAAATGTACTATGTATCGTTTCATTAAAATCACGGAAAGAGCAATGCAGTCTTAATTGTGACAGCTGTTTAGTATCTAGAAGCTTGGAACAAGTTAAACCCCCAAAATATGTTGCATGCAATATTTTTTATAATTTAAACACCTTGTTGTAGGAAGGGGGCAGCTCCATTCTTCACCAATTTTGTGTTTTACATTGAAATATATGAAGAAAAATATCTTTCATTCTGTACACAAACATATCTCCCAGCAATATTCTATAAATATTATAGGAACAGACTTTAACAGGTTATATTTCAAGGTGTATTATCTTGAAACAAAATTATTATCACAAAAGTGACATTGTTTGCTTGGTAAAACTAAAAATTAATTTAATTATTAGCTAAACTCAGTAGCGCAACAAGTCAAATGGGGGAAAAAAAATCCCAGAAATGCTGTGTCCATTTTCATTTTTCATTGAGTACAAAGTTCGGAAAATTATAATGGGAACTATACTTCAGTTTGAAAGTAGAGCTGCATATGATTATTTATTGTCTCTTTTTCCCCCACAAAACCTTAATTTTACAAAATTAATTTGTTTTCCAAAAATATTTCAAACCATTAAAATAGATTGCTGGTATATAGTTTCCAGAAATCATGATAAAAATTAAGCTATGCATGAATTTGAATTAAAAATTGCATACAATATTTTGTTTCAATTACATTTTTCTCGTTGGAATACCATATTTGTATTGTATAAAGAGACTCTACTTGTTAAAAAAGTTATAAATCAAACCCGGGTAACATTCTGTTTTATTTTGCAATGACAAGTTTGTATCAATAAATAAGACTGCTGATTATGAAAGGTAATAATGTTATTTTATGTTGTTCGTTTCACTCCCTGTACCTACCACTATAAGTGGTTTAACTGGCTGGATGGGGCCATGAAGAACGCTCTGTTTTTGATCCAGACTAGGAGCCGAGCAAACCCCTTGTGCAGTAAACCCAGAAACATTGATTCACTTGGAAGACTTAGTGACCACGACCCATATTCAATGTGACCCAGCCACCATTAGAGAACATGATGGGTCTTTGAACGGCTAGGATCGAAGCTGGAACTCTCCGGTTACGAGTCTGGCACCTTACGGATTGGGCCACAAGGGCCCTTTTATGTTGTTCAGAGTAATCTGTAAAGTTGTATAATATATTTGTATCATCTCCATGTAAATGCTTCAGTTTGAAAGTAGAGCATTTTAGCGTTGAATAAAAATAAACAGTTAGCTCACCAGAAACAGTAGTGGCCCATCTAAAAAAAATCAAGAGAATGCTTTAATTATTGATTTAAAAATCTAAATTTATTCTTTTGTTGCCACAAAAATCAAAGTTGATTTGCATAACTAGTGTGTGGTTACGATATAATCAATAGTAACACATCAACAAATTTTTACAATTTAGAAAAAAAATTTCAAGCTTTATTCATAAACTATTAATTTAGACTACAAAAGAAACTAGTAAACCTTAATTCATAAATGTTTGCATATTGTATCATTTGAGATCAAATTGGTTAAAAGTAATTTTGCATAACACCTTATTTATTTATTTATTTATTTTTTTTTTTTTTTGTACTATTTTACTTTTTTCTTATTTTTTAGACATGCCACTATTTTTGATGGTGAGCAATTTGTGCAAGACTCAAATGCCAAACAAACCCAGTGTGACTAATACACAATCAGTATTTTCAGTCGAGTAAATAGCTGTTTCAAGCTTTCAGAGGCTTCTTTGAATGTAGAGTTCAAATAAGCTAGAAATTTATAAGTGAAAATTTCTCATTTTAGCTTTCTTAACATCTAAATTCAGAACTAAATAGGTTGATGTCTTGATAAAGCTGTTAGCTTGTTTTTGTTTTTTTAACCAATTGTGTGTTACTCTCAATGGTTTGTTTTGTATCACATTTTAGTGTTGCTTTTAAAATTTTAAACAGCATAAATGACTTTTAACATTAGAAATGTATATAAGCATTATTCATATTTGTTAATAAATTGTTATACTTGTTACTCATGTACATAGCAATATTGATTCATTTCTCACATTAAATTTCAATTTGAAAATTACTTTCGAGTTTTCAGTTAATATTTTCAAAATACATTCATAACTCTGCTTTAAAAAAAATTCCATAATGTACGTTAATTCCGTAAGGTAGTTATTTTTCTGAAGAAAAATGCAACGTACCAATTTTTTCGGGTAACAATTCAAAGCAATTTTGTTTATCATCCAAGTTTTGTGATTAAAAAAAAGTTGAGCATTCCAAAGTATTTTCCTAATGTGATCTTATTTATTTAACAGAATTAAAAGTAGCACTTAAGCAATATAAAGAATAATTCATTTCCCCATCGGATTAAAAAATACAGCTAATTTGTATAATTCAAGGGCTTTAAATTTCCATAAAAATATTTGCAGATCCACAGAAACATTTCAAGCTCTCAAGTATAATTAGTTACTTCAAAAGCAATGCACAAAATAAAAATTTCAGAAAATAACTATTAAATTTTTTTTTAAATCGTTGTCCTATTGGATAATAGATGGCGCTTTAGCTGCACATCAATATTTTTCGATCATAGCAAGTTGCATTAATCTTCAAACTTTTGCAAATTATATCTCAAAAGAAACAAATATGACAAAAAAATTCTACCATTTTATGGAGTTTTTTTAAAGCAATTAACACTAATATTACTCGCATTTAATTTTAAATGATTTCGAATAAAATTAAGAAAATCATTAAAAAATATATGGCAACACTGAAAACTGCGCGAAATCGTAACTTGAATTTCTGCTTCACATAAAATTTTTTGTAAGTATTTTAATTGAACAAACATTTTAAATTTCGTATTGTTTTTCAACTGTGTTACTGTTTTGAGAAACCCTTGTTACTCTCTCAATTCTAAATGTTCTCATCCTTGGACAGGTTTTGCTGATTCAAGCCAATGATTTATTTACACATTTCGAGATAAAACTTGCTAAATAACATTTTTCGGATAAACTGTACTTTAATATGAATATATTTCTTAGAACTTGATTTGTATTACTTAATGTGCATTTGACTAACTTTTATACTTTTAAATTATTCTACTTTTTGAAGATTTTGTTAATGTTATTTTTCATGTCCTTTTTATTAATGCTCAACTTCAAACATATCGATTATGATAGTCACATACTGATATGAAAGGTACATAAATATTATAAATCTCAGATGGTTTCAAGTAAGTATATGTATTGAAGTAGTTCACACACACCATTAATTTCGAAATAAACACTGGACAAAAATAATAAACTTTATGAAACGAGATTTTTCAATTTACATTAAAATTTTCCATCCATAATATTTCAGTGTCCTTACATCTATTTTTCTTAACATTCGACTGAAAGCTTTATTGTTTTATCTGAAATTATATGCAAATATAAGTGTTGACAGTTTCTTTTGAAATTTGTTTTTGTTTGTATTTCTATTATGATTCAAGTATAGATTCAGGGTCTTAATTTTAAAGGGTGGAGGTGACTTTAACAGAAGCCTGAAAAATGTATAAAGGACCATTTTGGGTACCATAAAGTACTTTAAATGTAAAGTTTATTTATTACTCGGCCTCTCATCATGCAATATTAGATAACTCTCAAACGATAACATTAGTATGAACATAATTTGTCTTCACAGTTACCATTGTAGATGTTGTACTATATTGTAGTTACGCAATCTATTGACTTTTTTTGAAAAAGTTAACCGATTGCAGTAGAAAAAAGTTGTTGCCCTGATGTTTACAATTGATTGCTCACGTATTCTTGATTATTTTCCTTTTGCTGCTTTATAATTTACTGTTCAAAACTGATTATTTCATTTCAAATTTTTCCGGAGGGGGGGTTAGAGGTTATTTGCTCTTGAGCATTTGAAATTTTGTACTTTGAAAAGTATATTATACCGAAAAAGCAGTAAAAATTATGCCTACTTACATGCAAAGACATTAATTTTCCGAATTCAGGTTGGGTAGAGCATTACCCCACCCCCTTCTCATCCCCTGAATGACAGGCATAGAGTATTTGTTTAGGATGTGTTTATCGGGACTGATTGATCTTGGTTTTGGTTTTACAAACCTATAATATCATAAAATTAGTTATTTGATTTTTTGATGTATAAATGTGTTTAAAGCAGTAATAGTACACCTCTTATGAGTTAAATTTCCCAGAAAAGTTGACTGCAAATGGAAATATAGGTAATTAAAAAAGCGAAATAAGTGAAAAAGTCGGAACAGGACAAAGTTAAATTCTTCAAATAGTTCTCAATAACACCTGCAAAAATTAAAAGGATATTTCATCCTAAGAAATGCTACTAATTGATAAAAAGAAACATGATTTATTTTAATGAATATTATTAATATGCTTACCATTTTTTGTGAAATATGTTTATAATATACAGTATAACTTTGATTTAACGATACCCGATTTAACGATTTCCCCAATTTAACGATACATTTCATTGGTCCCGACTCATATGCCTTGAATTCAATGTTAAAACTTCCTCAATTTAACGATAGCTTTCCTCGATTTAACGATGATATCGAGCAGGGCCAAATTACCTCTTGTCAAAAATACAGTAGTATATGTTTAAAATATGTTTCTAACTATTTTACTTGCAACAGCATGAGACCTCATGTTCCAATAGTAAAAATATTCATCCTTCAGTAACGTCCAAACTTCTAGCATTCCAAACACATTTTTTTTGCACCTTGAGAGGAGAGTGATCAGTCGAAAAAAATGAGGTCGAAAAAAGTGAAATTTTCTCAACACGAGAAAACAAAGATCGATGAAATAACTTTGGAAATAATATAAATGCACAGTTTTCTTAAAGAAGCAAAATAACGTATGTTTAAGCGTTCACTTAATTATCAATAGTTTAATCCGTTTAACTTATAAGTATGCTTTCTCGATTTAACGATATCCTCGCTTTAACGATAATTTTTTACAGTCCATAGGCAATCGTTAAATCGAGGTTATACTGTACACCTCAATAATAAAGCGAACAAATAGAATCATTAATTATTATACTTTCAGGAGGAACAACTTTTCACCAGAAGTAAAAAATATTATCATCATATATCTTTTTGATTTTTAGTGCATACTTTAGAACAGTGGTTCCCGACCTGGAGACATTAGAGAGGAAGGGCAACAGGTGTCTTTCCTCTCTTAGATAGGGCGATAGACTCAAAAAGGGTCAGGAACCACTGCTTTACACAATTTTAGTGCATATTTTTAATCCATTTAATCTGGGCTGAAAGTTTTTTCTTTTTTTAACTTTTAAAATGTTTAATTTCGAGAACAAATCTTGAGGGTTACATATATCCCTTTGCACCACCTCTCTTTTGTATGCCACTGTTACAAGTTTTACTCTCAAAAGAGAACTACTCTATGAAATTTTTTTTAGTTATTGTACTTTAGTTGTTGTACAATGTAACTATAGCGCTTCTCTGGTAAGTTGACCTCCGACATTGACAATGGTTATCTCAGGGGTCCCACTGACGCGCTATAGCGCGTAAAATATGTGGTTTTCAGGAAAGGGACTCAATGCTTGCGCGTCCTGCGGGACGCGCTAAAAATTCGTCTTGCGGGACAAAAGCGTAAAATTTAGGTGGTGCGGATTATCTATGCTTTTTTTCAACCAACGCGACCTATGAGGACTTTGTTGTCTGTAATGTTATTTATTTTACACAGCCTGAATCTGTAATGTTTATTTTTGATTATAGATTAAAAATTATTGTTTCACCTTTTTTTTTTCTGCAGAGTGCGGGACCCACTTTTTTTTAAATGGGCCCACTTTTTCAAAAGCGGTGGGTCCTTGGGACCCAGCTTTGTGAGTATCTAGCGGAAGCCTTAGTTATCTTCTTTTCAGGTATCAGGGAAGGGTAATTGGTGCTGAAATGAGTTGGTTACTTCTGTATTCATTTTAAAAAGTATCCGTACTCATATTTGCGGCAATCACTTTCCTATTTACCAGAAAACCAGATAAACGTTGTCAGTATCGAAGGTCATATTAGCAGAGCAGCACTGTAGTTTACATCAGGTGAATTCGTAAGTTTTTAAATGCTGGAACCAGAATGAAAAATAATTAAATCCTGAGTCATGACCAATCTGGTATAACTTTGATATACCCCCCCAAAAATTACGCGCCAAATATGGCACTCCTTTGCGGACTTTTTAGGGTTGCTGTTTCTTATTTTGGTGTTGCCAATTTAGGTTTTTTCAGCTTTTACAGGGTGGCCACAGACCTGGAAAACAGGGAAAACCTGGAATTATCAGGGATTTTGAAAATTCTGGAAAAATCGGGGAATAATCAGGGAATTTGGGAACAAATCAGGGAAAATTAAATCAGAACTTCAGTCCGTAATTTTTCAACACTAAAGTATTAAAAACGATTACATCTTTGATAAAATCTAAGGACATCTCAAACACTTAATAGAAAAATTTCCAAAACCGTCGAGAATTGTTCATAAACAAAGACGTAAAAAAGTAATTGCAGGTTTTTTTTTTTTTTTTTTAAATATGGAGAGTTAAAAGGGATGTGAGGTTTGGTATTTCTTCCTTGGAATATTTTGGAAAATGCTGAAGCCTGAAAAATTCAGCCTATTTTTAGTGATGTAAAACTAGTGGAGGAGGAGTGGTTTTTTTTTTATAATAAAATTACAAAACTGCAGTCTTAAAAATGCAAAATTTAAGCAATATTTGGTGAACTTAGGGGAAAGGTTTTGACTTTTGTCTACCAAATAAAACAAAATTAACTCTAAAGCATTAAAAGCTAAATTTTGGCTATTTTTGGAAAATTTAAAAAGAGGGGATTCACAGACTTTCTGCCCAGAAATGTTTGAAACTAAAATGGAGGAAGGGGGGGGGATGTAAGACTTTTAGTAATTGGTGATTTAAATGTATAGAGGAGGGGGGGGGCTTAGGAAAGAGGGGAAAGTCTTACAAATGGAAAGTTAGATCATCTTTTGTGAACTTATTGGGAAGGTGTTTGAATTATTTTAAGTTTTTATAATGCTGAAGTATTAAGAACTCTGTTTCAATCTACCTTTGTGTGAATTAAAGAGATTGGAGGATCTCTCTAGGAAATTTTCAAAACAAATCTTAAATCCTTTGTGTGGAGTTTTAGGCAATATCAAAGGAAAGAGTGGACAGGTTTTTTTGTTGGTAAAATCCAAAACTGGAGTTTTAAAGATACAACTACAGTCGAACCTGTTTCTCACGAACCTGCTTATCTAGAAAGCCTCTCTATGTTGAAATTTTTCAATTTCCCAGCTTTTACAGCATAAATGTAATGTTTTTTTTTATGTTTATCTCAAATGATTTTTCCTGAAAACCTCTATATATCTCGAATTTTGATGACTCATTTTTGAATTTCATCTCCAGCCACCTTTATCAATGGTATAACTTGTGAAAACAGAAATCATCTTCTGCACAATCATTTAAAGACTATGTTCGTACCTAAAGGTACGCATTAACTTGCTACCGATATAGTCATCACACTTAGTAAAATGTGAACTCGCAACATGTCGTACTGTAAAATATTCAACAATATCAATGCAAAACAATGTATTAAGTATTTGACTTTGTTCCAATGCTTATTTTTGTACATTTTATCAGAACCTCAGTATCTTGAAACCTTCATATGTCGAATTTTTCTTCTGTCCCTTGAAATTCGAGAAAGACAGGTTTGATTGTATAGACCATCTTTCATGTTCATAAAGTTCTGGGGTTGAACTGGAAATTTTTGAAGCTGGATTTGCTCAAACTTCCCAGTGAGCTGTCTTTCAGCAACTTAAAAGAGAGGGTATTTGTTTGATACTTTCTGAATTTTTTTTGAAGTTGCAGTCTTAAAATTTTAAGGTTGTCTTTGGGGCTATAAAGTAGAGGTGGGAGCTTTTCCTAGAAAAAAGTCTGAAACTGAAACGTTAAAACCCCAAATTTAAGTCATCTTCTGATGAATTTAGGGAAGGGTTTAGGGGCTCTCTCTCAAAAATGTTTTGAAGCTGAATTGTTAAGAACTCTAAGCTATCTTTGTGTAGTTCAAGCTGGGGGAAATTTGTATGCTCTCACCCAAAAACTTTTCAAAATTGAGAGTTTAAAGCTTTTAGTTGTGTTTGGTGATGTAAATTTTGGACAGAGGGGAATCTGTTTAGAAAAATATCTGAACTGGGGACTTTAAAATGCTGATTTGGGCCATCTTTAGCGATAGTAGGAGATTTCAGGCATTCTCCCCCTGAATGTGTTTCAAAATTGATGATTTAAAAGCCTAATTTTAAGTTGCTATCTTTTAAGTTAGGTGTTGGGGTAATGAACCATTGAAAAACTTCCAAAGCTCAAATATGTAAAAAACACTTTTATGGTTTTCTTTCAGTGAGATAAGGAGGGAGGATTTGGGGCCCTTCTGCCGAAAATATTTTGACTTAAAATTGAAGGCTTAAATATTTTAAAGATTGTTTGGTGAAGAAATAGTATGGCCACCTTTGTGAACTTGGGGGAAAAGATTTGGCCCTTTCCTCTCGAAAAGTTTTCATAGCCAACGTACTAAAAACTTTTAAACCACCTCTACATGCCTTTAGGCTGCGGAGATTTTGTGCAGTCTTGAAAGTTTAATTCTATCTTTTGTGAAGTTAGAGGGGAGAGCAGTGAAAGATTTTGCTTAAAAGTTTTTAGGCCTCTTAGGAGATGTTGGAAGTTTTGTAAACTGATTTTAAATTTGAAAAATATTCTTTTTGTTAATGACGTTTTTTAGTGTTATTAAATAAATCAAACCACCCATGTAACTTCATTTTTTTTGTAAACAAATTAGCAGTCTCAAATGCATTTCTTGTTATTGTTGCTCGTTCTGGAAAAATGAATAATTAATGCCTGAAGTAGTTTAAATAGCCAGAAATATCCAAGTACCAATTAAGAGAAGAAAATGAGCTTCAAGAGGATGAAAAATGCGCCGTACGAGAAATCAGGGAAAATTTTAGTTGGACAGGGAGAAATCAGGGAAAAGTCAGGGAAAAATATATTCTTCCTGTGGCCACCCTGTTTTAGGTTTTTGCTGTTGCCAAATTTAGTATTTTCTTGTATTTTGCAATATTTTTTGAGTTTTTTTTTTTTAAGTTTTGTGGCAACAACAAAAGCAGGTATTTTCCTTGGCGAGAAAAAAAAAGTCGCCAAATTTCCGATTTGGGGGGGGGGGGGTATATCAAATTAGTTCCCTAAACTACCATCTTCTTTGTTTTCTACCCACTGTAGATAGTTCATTTATGTTTTTTTTTTTTTTTTTCAATCCTGTGAGGGGGAAGTTTTTTGCTCATTAAGCAACCACCTCACTTTACAAAGCTCCCGCCGAACAGAACTAAAAACAATTTTGAACCAAATGCATGTCGCCAAGCAAACTAAATCCCTGCCACCATGAAAAATGCTGTAGACGCGATATTAATACAAAAAGATGTGATATCTCTCCAAAAACAACCCTCGTTTTCTTCTTGCATCACTTACGTCCGCTAAAATCTACCCCTACTGCCAACTTCTCACTCCCATGGACAGTTCCTTTAAATTGTTTTCAGTTCTGTTAGGCAGGAAGCTTTGTAAAGTGAGGTGAATGCTTGATGATAAAAAAAAACCCGCCTTACAGGATTGAAAAAAAAAATATAGGAACTATCCATAGTGGTGAAGATTTGGCAGTAGGGGGTGAATTTTAGCGGAAGTGTGATGAAAGAAGAAAACAGGGAAGATTTTATGTGAAAGGGCCTTATATTTTCTTCAAAATATTGGTTCTAAAACGGCATTCCATCACAATTCATCCCTGCTGTAAACAGCAGTTCTGTTATGCTTTCTTAAAATAATTATATTTTTTTGTTGTAATAATAATTGTATTGTAAATTGTATCTTAAAATAATTTTCTTAAATTCTCATACAAATGAACCTTTTGAACACCAAGAATTTTATGTCAGTTAACCCTTACTAAAATTCATATTGTAGCCAAGGATCAGGGAGTAAAAGGAAGGAGATGGATCTCCATGATACCGGTTTGGCAACAAAATTTCACTTCCGCCAGGGAGCGCTGCTGCAACCTTAATTTGTTTACATCCCGTAGTCTAGCCTTTAAAGGGCATTTAAATAAGGGAATTTCCTAAATATTAGGAAATTTAAAGCTGTTTTTGCTATGAAAGCTGTTTAGAGAAGCATAGAACACTTTACTTCATCCTACGTTTATAATATATTTTGCATTCGAAGCGTTATTTTTGCTTTTGAAGCAATTCTTTTAAAACCTAATTTGATCTGCTGTCACTTAGGTGAAGAGCTTAATGATTTATAAATTTCTCCATTGCATAGGTGCCCATGGGGGGGGGGGCTATTATGGCGCAAGTTGCGCCATTAAAAAAAATTTTTGGAGGGGGAGGGAAAAACTAATTTATTTATTTTTTTTTGAATTATTTATTAATTATTTTTTTAATTTAAATTATTTACTGTTTTTTTTTAAAATTATTCCTTAATTTATTTTTTTTAATTTAAATTATTTCTTTGTTATTATTTTTTATTTGTTTTTGTTTTTTTTTTTTTTTTTGTGTGTACTTGGAATGTCTGGAAGAGAAAAAAAGCGATTCCATTCTGCGCAAAATTAATACTTTTAAAAAATTAGTAATTTTGTAAAAAATAATAGTTATAATTTAAAAAACAAACAAATAATGTTTCAAAAAATAAATAAATATTATTTAAAGAAATAAATGAGTAATATTAAAAAAAATAAATAAAATAAAATACATTATACATAATAAAAAGAGAGGCAAAAATAAAAGCACAAAAGGGAAATGAAATATGAGAAAGTAAATAACTTTAAAATCATAATGTTTAACATTTCTCTTTCGTGGGGATAATTGTGCCCCATATCTGACCTCTCAATTACCACGCATCCGCTACCCGAAAAGCGCCGGCTACCTTCCGTCGGTCTCCCCGCTGACCCCGCCGAAAGCTCAGGGTCCTCGGCGAAATTCTCCTTCCCCTTCTCCGTCAGCACAAGCGACAGAGTCGAGAGATCATAAGTCAATCGGCTTCAGCGCCATCTCTCGGCAGTGGAAAAATCGGGACACATTTTCACCCGCGTTGCCAAAGGAGATGAGGCTCCTTCCTTTTAGCCTCCTTGCCAAGGATGCACTCGGGTCATTTTGCCACACCCACTCAAAAATTTTAGTCCAGTTACATCCAGATGACTGAAGCGAATATTACGCGTAAATATAATTTTCACCAATGTTTACAGATGATTTATGAAAATTTTAGAAAATAAAATTGGTCTCAAAAGTTGTTTAAGAACATTGGACAGTGACAGGTAAAATAAAGAAATTGCTGAATTTTCATGGTAAAATTTTGCAGAAGTCTGAAAATGATGCAAATTCCTCAAAACTAATAAGTTTTTTTTTTTTTTTTTTTTTAGACTTAGACATTTAGTAGTTAAAATATAGGAAGCATGATATTTAAACTAAAATAAAGAAAAAAAACCCATAATATCACTGAAAGCTACCACATCAGTCCAAAATAGTTTTTTTTTAATTGGGGTCGCAAACGCTTCTTTTTCAAACGAATAAAAATATCAAGCTGGAAATTTAAAATTTAATGTTGGAAAAATGAAAACACCCAAATGGTTTTAGTAAAGACAATCTGATAGAAAGTTTTCCCCACCATTTTTATCAATAATTTAATGAAATAACAGAAGATAGAGGTATATAGAGCTAAGTAAGGGAAAGGGAGAGACCTCTTCTTTATTTTATGCCACTAAAAGTAGCCTCGAATAACGCTTTTTTTTTTTTTTTCCAATTTTGATTTTGGAAGAATTTTCGAACTGCATTTCTCGAAATCAAACACCAATAGATGAGCAATCATTTATCATCTAAAATATCTTTTTTAGGTGCTCGAACCTTCCGTCCCCTATTATCACCACAACTCTTCTGAAATTTCTTTTTCTTATTAGGCTTCAGTACCGAAAATATATCCAATAAAAGCCCCCCAGATTCGTCATTTCGAAAATTTCTAGTGGGAAGGGGCAAAGGGTGTATACTCAATGTAAACCGCACCAATAAAAAAAAAAAAAAACAAAATCCACCCCCAATTACATGTAAATACATTGATCTCCTCCTGACCACCCTAAATAACGAGTGTGTAGCCCCAAACCCCCTGATAATCCGTTAACATCGTCGAAGATCATCTACTAATGCGATTTCCTTGATTCCAGTGTCGAAAAACTACCGAAGGAAGGCCTCCAAACATCTCCCCCCACTAACATTACCAATTCTCATCTAAAAGCTGCTGGGTTAAAGATCTTAACTTTCGTTTTAAAGTCTTGAACATCAAAAAGTTTCCGGTTGAACGCTCCCCAAAACTCCATCACCTGTTCGCATTGAAAGTTGACTAAAATGTCGTTTTTGAAACTTCAATTTCGAGAAATTATTAGTCCCTTTACCGTTGATGGCCTACAATCGCTCTCTTAAGATTTCAATAACGAACAATTTTAGGGATGGAGCTGAATCTCAGCTGTTCCTAACTTAACCAAAGATCGTCTCAAACTGTGTTTTTACTGCTACCAAAAAAATTTGAGGGAGATCCTCATAACGCTTCTCTCCTCTCTCTCTCACATAATCGAAGCAAATCTGTAATAGCCGTTTTTAAGTTTCAATTTCAAAAAATGGAAGATAGAACTCTCCCGTAACTCTTTATCATGTAATAGAATTACCGAATATCGTCTGGAATGCATTTTAAGGCTGCAAATTTGGGAACAATTTCGGGATTCTCTCCTCTCCTTGGCATCATCAAAGATCATCTAAAACTGCGTTTTTAGAGTTACAATTTCGAATAATTTTCGGGGAGATCCCCCCCCCCCCTTCTTTAATATAATTATCAGTAACAATTGCGTTTTTGAAGTTTCAGTTTGGAAAAATGAACGGGGGAGCGCCCCCGAACATCTCCCCGTAACATGACCAAAGCTCGTTTAAAGTGTATTTTTAGAACTACAAATTAAAAAAATTTCTTGGGAAGAAATCGTATTTGGGCAAGTTTTGACCATAGGATATCAGCTTGTATCTACCGAGAGAATGACTTTCTGAAGCTAATTCCTTCCTCGTTTGTAGCCTGATAGTTCGTCTGAAAGGTGTGCAAGTGGCATCTTGATAGCTCTAACAATTGCTGAATTATGCGAGTTGAAATTCCAATCAAAAATTTTTTCTCTCAATTTCATTAAGCAATATCTCAAAAGGGTCATCTTGAATTTTAATTTTCTTTACATCATTGGAAAGAGCACGCTTTTCTTAACTAAAAACCGTTACTCTTATTTTTAAGACAAACCAGTTTCAAGGAGATATTGCAGATCAAAAATGTGTACGTTATTCCACGTGAAATCAAAGAAAAGAGACATAGACCTTAAAAGTTCATGTCAATTTGTTCTATTAAAATTTACAGGAGCTGTCGTACTTATGTTCTGATGAAAAAATCCCTTTTTAGATATTTTTGAATTTTAGTTTTTGTGTGCGCATCCGTAAAAACTCGAGAAATGGCAAAAAAAGTTTCGTTTTTAACAAAAAGAATTATCGTTTTATCGCCGCTATAAGAGCTTGAGTCTTTTACTATGTGTTGTTTTAAAGCTCTTGAAAATAGAATTTCGGATGATATGTCACTTGGCAAGGTTGTAGGTCATTAATATTTCAAGGTCATAAAAAGCATTTTCCCATTTTTCATCATTTTTCTTTGTGGGCAAATTGCAATCATAGGCTGAATATCCAGACACATCCTCGGCAATATAAAGAATGGATCATATTTTCAATTACTATTGTTATCATTCACATGACGGAAATAATTGCAATATTCAACTCTGTCGAAAACTTTCGTTATTGCTTTTTAGAATAATGGCTTTGGAGTCCCATGAAACATATTTTTATCACATACACACCATATTAATTGTATTATTTATTTGTTTATCTCATTTATTAATTATTTTTATTTTTAATCATTTGAAAAAGGAAACAATGCTTTTTATGACCTTAAAATATTAATGACACCTTGCAAAGTGACATATCATCCGAAATTCTCTTCCAAGAGTTTTAAGATAACTCCTAGAAAAGACTCAAGCTCTTATAGCAGCGATAAAAAGATAATTCTTTTTGTTAAGAACGAACTTTTTTTTTTCTTTTTGCCATTTAGTAAGTTTTTACAGATACGCACACTAAAACTAAAGTTCAAAAATATCTAAAAAGGGATTTTTTTCATCAGAACATAAGTATTATAGCTCCTGTAAATTTTAATAGAACAAATTGACATGACTTTTAAGGTCTATGTCTCTTTTTCTTTGAAAACGTGGAATAACGTACACATTTTTGTTCTGCAATATCCCCTTGAAACTGGTTTGTCTCAAAAAAAAAAAAAAAAAAAACGTTATTAGTTAAGAAAAGTGTGTTCTTTCCAAAGATGACCCTTTTGAGTTATTGCCCTTTGAAATTGAGACAAAATTGAGGAAAAAAAAAATTTGACTGGAATTTCAACTCGCATAATTCAGCAATTATTTGAGCTATCAAGATGCCACTTACACACCTTTCGGACGAACTATCAAGCTACAAACGAGGAAAGAATTAGCTTCAGACAGTCATTCTCTCAGCAGACAAGCTGATAACAAATGGTCAAAATTTGCAAAAATACGATATTTTACCAAATTTGGCAGCAAATTGCAAAAAATCTACAGTGCATTGAGCTTTTGTTTCACAAGTAGGTTATTCTACTCTAATCAGTGATCAGAATCACCAAATTTGAGCCTGATAATCGTCTTAGGTCGCAAGCAATAAAAGCACAAACTTGACGATTTGGTCTTTTTTTTTTTTTTTTCAAGACACGAAAAAGAGGCCTCTGCAAAATATTATTTATTGGCTGAACCATGAGACTTATGGAACTATAATTTGGTATGGCCTCATGCAAGTCTGATATGTACATCAAAATCGGAGGGGGTCGAGTGGGGATTTTCTCGAAATTTGGGACACTTGACATGAAATGACCCATTTCCAATTTGTATGAAAATGCACACTATAACAATACAGGCCTAAATTTCCAGAACTTTTCCGAACACTCATTCTTTAGCTTGGAACTCTAAAATTTCCTCATTGTTTTCATTTTAAGGAAGGCCTGAATAGTGTTACTACTTATTTAAAAAATAAATAGCGACTAATTCAAAAGTGTCCACTGACAAAAAAAATGGAATTTTTAGGTTGAGTAAGGAGAGAGAATTTAAACATCTAAAAGTTTTTCAATGAAAAGAAACCTTAGGGACAAAATCACTATTACAAAGAAGGGTTATACTGACTATGAAAAATTCAGAGATAGTGAAATTTAAAATATTGAAGGAGATTTCTGGGGTTAAATTAAAAAATGATTTAACTCAGTGATTTAAAAAGAAAAAAAATCAGTTGATTTAAATTGTTGACACCCTGCTATCTAGTTTTTGTGACTGAAGTGGAAGAAAAGGGAAATGTTTCTCTTAAAACTGAAATTTGCAAGTAAAATTTCACTGAATAAATTAAGTTGTTTATTTGTAAACGTACGTATTTTTTATTTATTTATTTCTTTTTCAGATTCTGTGGTTATAAGTTATTGAAATGTTTAACAACTCTTCTCAAGTACCTTTGCTAAAAATGTTTACTAAAACATTGCAATAATGAGAGCAAGAATATTG